>CM039723.1:11062889-11167269 GCA_022539455.1 Dendrobium nobile | reverse complement strand
TTATGGACAGATGGATCAATCTAAAGGTTCCTTTTCATGAGATCTTTGGATGTGTCCATTGTAACTTAAAGGAAGCAGTTAAGATGGTTGGCCTTACTTGGGAAGGGGGTGCTCATTGTGGCCTCGATGATGCCTGCAACACCGCTCAACTTCTCATCAATCTTATGCGGCGAGGCTTCCGTTTCTCCGCTACTAGTTCCATGGAATAGCCTCAAACTCATTCCAATTACCGTGTAAGCTTTGTGAACCAATTGGAGAAGAGAAAAGAAAAGACGATGATAGGTAGTTTGATGGAATGCCATTGAACTTGTTTGGATAGTAAGGTGAACTATCTAAATCAATTTGAGAAGCAAAAAAGAGGAGGCAGTAGCAGTCATGGAAGTTCAATCCTTAAATAAATTTATAAAGGCGGAAAACAAATATTGCTTGTGTGGTGTGATGGAGCAACGGTGCGTGGTTCGTAAGCGGGCAAGCCTAAACAAAGAAAATGGTTCTTTAGTTCGGCAACGGACCGTCAAGGCGAGAAATATGTGCACTACTTCATATGGGATTCTTGATTCATAAGTCTATAATAAATGTATATTATTGTTATGTGAAACTTTTCTTTGTTAATTAGATGATATGAACTATGCAATAAGCAAAAATAGTGTTTCTTTGCATCTCGCATTACATTTTTTTTAAATTTTTGTGGTTAAATTCTAATCTTAGACTTACACTCTAATGGTAAAAACTAATAACCCACAAACAAGTAATTGATGGTTGTTGCATTGCATCTTAATTATCATTTTTACGATTAATCAGATTTATCATTGCATCAAATAATTTCAGACAGAAAATTTTTGTTTTATTTAAAGCAGGAATTTTTGTACTATATATAATGATCAAAATAAAAATGGCAACATTTTCTTATGAAATAGAATCTATGAAAGAAAATAAATAAATTAAATTAACACCTATTAAAAATAATATACAAAATCATAAAATATGAAATCGATACATAATAAAAGGTGTTTTTTTAATCTAACATAAATATATTTTGATTTTTATCTAGAATTTTAATAAATATAAATCTTGAATTTATAAAAAAGCCTAGAATAAAAATAATATATTAATTTTTAATTTTAATATAGATTATAAAAAAGAAAATAAAAAACGATCAAATGCATCGTATATGTTTCTATGCTTTTCATTTGGGTTATCTCACACAATCAATATTTTGCTTTTTATTTTAAGAAGTAATAGATTTATTTCATAAATAAGAACAAAAAAATATTTAAATTTTTTAAAAATACAAATAAGTTATATGCAACATAATTTATAAAATTAAAACTTGAAAGCATATTAATGGTCCTCATTAGAGATAACGGAAACACAAATTATTCACATTTTTTGTAAAGGAAATTCATATTTAATCAGGAAAATATCAAAAATATCAAATCCATAAAATCAAAAATAGGGTAAATGTTCTTTATAACGAGACGAGCAATTATCCCAACAAATACAACGGACAAAAATCACACCGCAACCTCCAAATCTTAACTTCTTCTTTCTCTCTTCTCTCATTTCTCACATTTCTCTCACTTCAAGTCTATGTAGCCGAACTAAGAAGAAGAAAAAGATTATTAAAATGCATTATAGTGACTTAAGATATTTTAAATTAAATAAAAATATAAATTAATTAGTTCTTAGTATAAAATTAAAATAAATCATTTTAGGACTTCAAAAATTACAGAAAATAATTCATAAAATAAAACATATTATTTAAAAATATCGGTAAAATTGGTTTGCAAAGTGGACACATGACGGTCCCGAAAGCATCACTTATATCGATAGATACAATTTTCTTAAGGATTTTTACGGGCGCCCAAAAATTATGAAAAATTTGTGTAAGTAAAATATTACAATCAAAATACAATGATGAAGGCAGTTTACGATTTGGTTATAATGACTCCAAAAAAAATTGACAAAGTCAAAATACAACATTACAATCTACATACCTTAAAAAAATATCAACCCCGACTTTCCCTTAAGAATTCGGGCACAAAATCAAGATAAACCAAATTCTTAATAATCATAACTCAAATCAAATCAAATCAAAATCAAACTCATCAAATCATAAGTTAAGCGTTCATTCTATCACATGTCATTCAACTATGTATGCAAACTAATGCATCTTATTAACCCAATATACCTGAATTATATCAAATCCTAACAACTCTGGTAACAATCAATTATTCTAACAACTTTGTTCTGATACCAATTGTGATGCCCCATAATTTAAATGAAAGAATTATTCTTTAATCTTTTAATAAATAACACCAAAGCTATCTAATATCATATACTAGTAATAAACAATAAAACAAATTATATAATTTAAAACATCAATATACACATCTGTATTCGTTCCCAAATACCATATACACTACAGGACTATAATAAAAAGAAATAGAAACTATCTTCCATTTCTCATATTTAGCTACAATTTATGCTTAAGTAGAAGAAGATAGCATAGTTAGTTTGTAGTGAACGGTTGGTATTCCAAAGAGACTAAAGTTGTGTCAAGATAGGCACAATATCATGTAATGGATCTTCTAGTTGTAGGATTAGTTGCCCAATCTGAATCCAAATAAGCATGGAGATTGAGAGACGAAGCAATAATCGGGATCTCTGAATGAATAATGCCTCGAATGTATCGTAAAACTCTTTTCAGGAGTTGAATAAGTAGCTTGTAAGGCTTATGCATTTGCTGGCATAACATATTGATGGCAAAGGACATCTCAGGGTGTGTAATTACAAGATACTAAAGAGATCCAACAAGCTGTCTATACAATTCAGGGTTTGATTAAAGCATACAATTCTCTATGAGGGTGATTGAAGCATGTTACGAACTAGACACCAATTTAGTAGTGTATGCTTCCATTTCTCATCTTTAGCTACAGTGTATGCTTAAGTAGAAGAAGATAGCAAAGTTAGTTAGTAGTGAACGGTTGGGATTCCGAAGGCAACAGATCACCAGCGGATCTGGTTACTCTGCTAAGAGAAATAGTGATTGTTATACATAAGAAGTGGAGATGCAAGCCAACGAATAAAAAAGGTTCATTTCACGTATAATATAAGTCGTATCCTTTATCAATTCTTATATTTATATTTTTTAAACGAGCTACTTGTAAGCTAATGAGTCAAGTTAAGATTGACTTAAGCTTGACTAATTAGATCAATAAGCTTGGCTTACCCTTTATGGATTTGAGTTTGAGCCGGCTCAAGAGTCGACTTGACTCACTTTCACCTTCAGTCCTTATCCTAATATGAATTAGAGCTTCTGAATCAATTTTCTTTGAACTATTTGGGCTAAACTTTAGCTAAATGGAGCCCCAACCACATTAGTATGTGCACTCAATGCATAGCTGTGTTACTCATGCGTTTCAAACATAATTAGATATGTAGTGCACATTTATTTGAAAGGCAAGATGGAATAAAAATTTGTTTAACAATATGTGTTCAAATGAACCAAAAGTGGGTATGGTGCCACAAAGATTATTGTGGGAGACATCTCTGAGAACATACATAGTTGTTGGTTTAGAGAAAATGACAAAGGAGATATTAAGAAAATTACACAACTTGGAGACTAGAAACTTCAGCCAGCTCTCTTGGGATTTTTCCACTAAGCTTGTTGTTATCCAGCAGTCTAAATTTATAATTATTAAAGATTGGTTTACATAAGAATTATATGTAAACAAACAAAATGTAGGAGAATAGAACTAGATTGCCAAGTACACAAAATATACGAAAAATCAAAGGATTTGAACATTCATATAACATTCATTCTTCCATAACAATATTAAGTTTTTATCCCACTACATGGGGTCGGCTAGATGAATCATTTTTTCTTCATTGTGTCCTATTTAGAATCAAATACACCTTTAAATCTAATAAAGAAAGATCATTTCTAATTAATCAAGTCTATTTAGGTCTACCTCTTAGCATAAACCAAATCTAATACATCTGCTCTTCTATTTAGATCATTGGAAGGCCAACGTTTTATGTGACCAAACCATCTATGGAGATTCTCTAATCTTGTATATCGCTGAAGCTACTCCAACCTTTTCACATAAATGCTCATTTTGCAATCCGTCCCTAAGAATTAAAGCCACTCATTCACCAAAGCATTCTCATCTCTGCAACACTTAACTTAATATCTTGCTTCTCTTTTAATGACCAACATTCTGAGCCATAAAACATTGAAGGTTTCACCATCATCCTACAAAAAATTTCCTTAAGTTTGAGGAGTACTTTTTTATCGCACAACAGACCCGATGCATTCCTCCACTTCAACCATCCAACTTGAATTATACTAATAACATCCCCATCTATTTCACCCCCACTCTCAACAATAGACCTTAGATATTTAAAATGTGTGCACTTATTAATAACTTAATCGTACAAAGTCACAATCCCCCCACTAGATCTATTACTATCTAAATTACACTCCATGTATTCTATTTTAGATCTACTCAAACGAAAACATTTAGCCTCTAAGATAGACCTCCATAATTTAAGTTTATCTTCAACCCCATCTCTAATCTTATCAATAAGAAAGATATCATTAGCAAAATGCATACACCATAGTACAAAATAAATACCAAGCTAGAAATATGGAACACATAAAACTATAGCTTTACATAATTCAATCACATGATTTATATGAATCAAATTATGCTTACAAGAGTAATAGAGACTTCATTTTCCCCAAGTCAAGAGGAATAGACCCTGTTATGTTGTTGTTGTACAAGTCCAAGCTTATCAAATTCTTCAAGTTGCCATGTTCTTCAGGGATTGTTCCTTAAATATCATTTTTTGTACAATTCAATATTTCTAGGGCAAGTAGTCCATGAAAGAATAAGCTTCAATAGCAAGTATATGTTTCCAATAGTATTTTGGGATTGAAATTTTTTTAAAAATGTATCATACTAAAAAATCACTAATGAAATAAGACCACCAACAATGAACAACATTTCAAAGAGGCATGCAGCCACTTGGTACTGTTAATACGACCCATATGGTGCAGCTCAAATTTAGAAGAATATAAAGAAGGTGTGAGCGGTCGCGCTGCCCTTTAAATAGAAATTTAGATTTTATTTTAAAATTATTTTCATAATGATCAACATTATTACAATTTTGAGTTAAGGTGCCCATTTCTAAAGGACAAAAGACTTACCAAAGAAGAACTACGATCCACCCGATCAAATCATGTCATAGTCTTCCATACAAGAAAACATCAACATAAAAACATTCATTCAAGGATAATAAGTCAAAAGAACCTTTCAAGAACGCATGTTTTTATTAACGAGAGTAGAGCTTCATAGAAGGGCCTCTTGCTAATGGAGTAACCAATTAGAGATAGAGCCAATTCCTTAGCTCCTTAGTTGACTTCTTCAAAAAATAAGAAGATGACCTTATCTATAGGAGGAATAAAGACAAGATGTGATTAAGATTGGGGCTCCCCACCAGCCAATAAAACCCACATCCCATAAAATGCATGAAATAAAGGACTTCCTCTCAAAAGAATTTATTTTTAAAAGTTTATATCTCTTATTATTAAGGTTCTTTTGGTTAGCTAAATGTAAAGTAAATTCAAGTGAATATTTTTTTTATTAGAAGTCATGAAAATAGTGTAAAGTCTAAATATGATGGCCACTGGCGGTGGTGGTGGAGGCCGATGTGGGTGGTGATGACGACTGACATCAGGTGGTCGCCAGCAGACAAACAAGCTTGCTTGCTGTGTAAACGGTTCCTACTCAAAGCTGTGCAAGTTTGGTTTATCTTCAAAAATGAACTAAAATGATTTACACAACATTTAATTTAATTTAAATTGCACCACTTTGTATTATAACGAAACACCAAAATTAAAACACCTACTTGTATTCCAGCCAAAGAGCCCCTAAACAAAAAAATCTCCACAACCCACTGTGCGACTGAGGATCTAACCCAAGACTTCAAGGTTTATGCATAAAGTAGACTTTATCCATCAAGTAGTAGCGTTCAACCATGTATAATATTTATTATTTTTAGTTAAGATATAATTACATTTGACAACAACCAACATTAAAGGAGACAAAAACATCTTTTATCGAGATGTTCTTTTTCAGCCAAAATAGCTTCAAGGAACATTGCCTAAGCCTACATAACCTTAATGGCTTAGAAAAAAAAATTGGAGGTTCTACATTAAAAATTTTAATTTTAATTTAAAACTAAGAAATCAAACTCAAAAAAAAAAAAAAAAAAAAAAATCAAGCTCAACAGTCAAATCGTGCTCGAGCCTAAAATTTTCTTAACGAATCGAGCTCGAGCTTTAGCTTAGTAAGAGCTAAACAAATTTAGCTCAATTAGGCAAATACTCGACTCAACCTGTTTGCGCCTCTAGTTGATACTTTTATGCTTTTTGGTTCACTACGGGAAAACACGTGATTACCGTCGGAATTTCCGACGGATTTTTTTGCGCCGGCATTGTCGGCGCAGGTTCCGGCGGAATGATGCGACGTAACGTTTACGGCGTTCTTTCCGGCGAACCGACGCCGGAAAGTTACCGCGCCAATTGCGCCGGAAATACCGCCGTGAAAAGGGCTCTGGATTATTTCCAGTGCAGATTACGGCGGAAACGTTCTTCTAAACTCAACGAAACCGTTCCGGCGGATTAGCGCCGGCTTATTTAAAACTCAACGAAAAATTTCCGGCGCATTGTCCGCTGGTAACATTACCGCGAAGGTTCCGCCGGAAACGCGCCGCTAAAAGCCCTAAAATGCGAATCGAAGCCCTGTGGGCCGTCATTCTTTTCGCTACTCTCCTCCACCTCGCCTCCTTCGCGTCGCCCTCCCCGTCCGCCGTTCGTCGCTGGCCGAAGATTGACGTCGCCGACGGTCATCGAACTTCGCCGCCGACGGTCACCGGACTTCGCCGAGTATCTCCCTCTCTCCTGGTGCCCACCGCCGAGCATCTCCCTCTCTCTCAATCGAACTTCGCATGCACCAAGGTATTGCATTTTTTTTTTTGCTATCTTTTTGTTTTAGTCATGGATGTTATCACTAGACATTTGCTAGAGGATATACCTTGTTTGTATACCTTCGCATACCTTTTTTTTTTGCTATCTCTCAATCGAACTTCGCATACCTTTTTTTTTTTTTTGCTATCTTTTTTGCTATCTTTTTGTTTTAGTCATGGATGTTTTTCTTGTTGATAAGACTAGAGAGGGAGTTGAAGGTAAATTTGAAATACTTTTTTGCTTTAGTCATGGATGTTATCACTAGACATTTGCTATA
The DNA here is from genome assembly GCA_022539455.1 of Dendrobium nobile. NCBI lineage: Eukaryota > Viridiplantae > Streptophyta > Magnoliopsida > Asparagales > Orchidaceae > Dendrobium > Dendrobium nobile. Next base: position 11,159,956 of record CM039723.1, on the reverse strand, counting down.
GGATATATACCTTGGTGCATGCTTTTTGTTGATGATATCTTCTTGTTGATAAGACTAGAGAGGGAGTTGAAGGTAAATTTGAAATATCTTTTTGCTTAGTCATGGATGTTATCACTAGACATTAATTGCTATAGGATATATACCTGGTGCATGCTTTTTGTTGATGATATTCTTCTTGTTGATAAGACTAGAGAGGGAGTTGAAGGTAAGCTTAAGTCTTCATATCTTTTCTTTAGCATGGATGTTATCACTAGACATTTGCTAGAGGATATACCTTGGGCATGCTTTTTGTTGATAAGTGTAAAATGCTATCTGATTTGATCCAGTATAAAGTAGAGGAACAAGGGTACATCCACTTTATGGTATTACATAAGTAAAGCAAGGTAGAAGATATAAAAATTACGACCTATTTGTCATCACTAGCCAGGCTACCCAAATCTTCTTTGCTAACTATCCAAGTAGTTTAAGGGTTAAGAAAAATTAGCCTGTAGTCATCAAGACTAAACTTAGGGTGGTCATTGAGAAAACTACATCAATATCAATCAATTCACATCAAAAACGGTATATGCTAAACTTTAAAAAGCCTGCTAATGATGGAGATGATCAAATAATAGCTAATTAGATCGAGTTGCAGTTAGAGGAGATAGACTTAGACATTGAAGATGTTGTAGTGAGGATGTGGTCTCGTAAGATAGAAGTGAATCACCAGTGATTAGTATTTGCGGGTAAATGTGAATCAGCCATTAATTTTGTTTACAATATGTTAGTATACATAAAATAGTTTTTTTTGTTATAGCATAGTAGTAGTAAACAAATTTTTTTAAACTTATTTTTTTTTACATTTATTTACTTATCTTTCGTATTTTCATAAATATACAAATTGTAGTTAATTGTTTCTTTAACTTTTTACACACGGCTTCTCGAGTGATGAGCCCCCTAGGCGGTCTTCATAAATATTTTCAGGTGTAAGAGAATATCGATGGACGATATTTAGGGGTGGAGGTGCTGAGGCAATCTCCTCTTCATAGCTTGACCCCCATAGCCAGCCTAGCCTCCTTTGTCTACACCTCCTTCATTACTCCATATCTTTTTGCTTTAGTGGTTAGTAGACCTAGTGAGGGGATTGGACTTTGAGCAATCATTTCAATAATAAGTGTAACATAATTTTTTTTGTTATGGATATTGAAATATAATAAATCCATTAATTTTTTACTCTTATTTATAGGTTATGGATATTAGAAATCAACGAAGTTGGATGTAAACTGATTATCTCAAGTCGGAAGACATTAACAGATGAATTCATCAATGGGGTGAACTTTTTCATTCAGCAAGCGAAATAGCTGCCGATCTTCATATATATATAAGTTGCATTTCAATCCCATAAATACATATAAAATATAAGTTGCATGTTGATAATCATATATATGATCTAAAGAAAAACATTTAGTATGATCAAATGTTGCCATATCCACATCTTATGCTTCAATACATTTCAAGAATACGTTAGGTTATGATATATGCATGTTAGATTAATATTACAACAGCATCCAAATTCATTAGTAGCACATTTTTATCAAAGCTATCAACTAATTCCCAACTTTAACTCGTCGAAAAAAATTGTGCCAAAATAAATGATAGTTACAAATGAGAGTCAAATCGACAAAAAAAATATTTTTAAAAAATTCAAAATATTCCATAAATATTATTTTCAAAATATATCAAATTATTTAAAAAAAAGTATAAGGAAACAATTATATTATTATCTTTTTTAATATTTACTAAGAAAATGATCCACATAAATAAAGAAATAAGGTAATCCCTAAATTTATCAAATCAAAATAAATAAATAGCTTTTTAAAAATATGATAAAAAGGAAATTTATAATAAGTCTCAAATTTTTTAAATTTACTTGAGGGGAGTTTTATATTTATAAATATTACCAAGACTTGAGCCAATTTTTTGAGAGGACCATATTTATTTCCTAAATTTGTGCTCAAATGGTTGGTGGAGCAATTGATACTAAAACTAACCGCAAAAAAAATTCAGGTGTATATTAGAGGACCATCCAAAGCCACTCGTCCTCACTTATTCCCGCGCCCTCTATAAAATGTTAATGTTTGCATTCTTGCCTTCATCGTCAAAAGCATATCAATGTGGTTCATGTTCTAGCACAACTACACAAATTTATCTGACATTAATTTTTACCAGCAAGATAATATAATGAGACAGAGCTTCTGTGATGATGTTCTAAAGCTGCAACAGTCTAAAGGGAGTAACTTTAATAATCATTTCTATCCAACAAAACATGAATATGCTTACCCTGTTGAGAATGGATTTCAATTTATGCCATTCTGTATGGCTTATGATGAGGTTTACCATCATGAATTTCAACTTCAAGAATTTCAGTACTTCGTAGTGATTTTGAGGCGACGTGCGATAAGGTTATGCAACCGAATCCTCAGGAGATAATTGAATTTCCATATGTTATTGTTACTAGGACAGATCGAAGATTGCTTTCAAATATATGTTCGACCAACGCATCACCCACTCTTGACTGATTTCTGTAAAGAGCTCACAGGCACACAACAAACTCAGGTTAATATATATTTCTATCATACTATAAAAGGTTATTTTGTGTTGATGTTGGACACTAAATTAAGTATATTATGCAGGTAGATGGCGGTGTTTCTCTTAGCAAGGCTTTATTTATGCATGACAAATGGTTGAGGGAGGGGGGGTTAAACATACGAGCTTTACCATTGTGAGATATGGACCGATTGGGATTGCCGTACAATGTTGGAATCTGAATATAGATTGAAGCGAATCTACAAACCACCCTACTTTGATAGGTAGATTTTGCCTTTTCACATGGCCTGCATTTTTTGTTCTTCTGTTTGTTCAAATTTCATTCACACAATCTTAAATTTGAGAGATTAATTCATAAAATCAGCATTTTCTTATAATATTATTGTTGGCTTTAGTAAGTATTAATAAAACAGCATGCAACACAAAGAAACTTATGTAATAGCTTTTTAAATATCTCATTTTCTTATATTCATTTCGTAAGCAAGCATAAAAAAAATTATTTATCTTGTATAATATTTAATTATAAAATCTTGTACACCACAAAATTTTTATGTCATTAATTTCGAATTGTAATTCTACTTTGTTGTTTTCTCAATTATGGACAGATGGATCAATCTACAAGTTCCTTTTCATGAGATCTTTGGACGTGTCTGCTTTAACTTAAAGGAAGCAGTTAAGATGGTTGGCCTTACTTGGGAAGGGCGTGCTCATTGCGGCCTCGATGATGCCCACAACACCACTCAACTTCTCATCAATGTTATGCGGCGAGGCTTCCGGTTCTCCACTACTAGTTCCATGGAATAGCCTCAAACTCATTCCAACTACCGTGTCAACTTTGTGAACCAATTGGAGAAGCAAAAGGAAAAAATGGTGACAGACAATTCGATGGAACTTGTTTGGATAGTAAGGTGAACTATCTAAATCATTTTGAGAACCAGAAAAGAGATGGCAGTAGTAGTCATGGAAGTTCAATCCTTAAATAAAATTATAAAGGTGGAAAACAAATATTGCTTGTGTGGTGAGAGTGCAATAAGTGCGTGGTTCGAAGTCAGGGCGGGCCTAAACAAGGAAAATGGTTCTTTAGTTTGCTGCAACTGAGCCGCTTCAAGGCGAGGAATATTTGACTATTTGATATGGCATTCTTGATTCAGAAGTCTATAACAAATGGATATGTTATGTGGAACTTTCTTTGTCTATTAGATAATATGAATTATGCACAAAAGCTAAAATAGTTGTTTCAATTACAAACATTACAGTTAGGTGTTTGCTGAGCATTTATAATTTATGATGATATATATTACATTAGTGTGATGAGAACTCACTCTAAATAAATCAACCAAAGAATTGTGTAGGTAATGTCTATCATTTGAACTCCACTTAATGTAATGTGATAGAGGTTTTTCTATCATTGCATTTTTTTTAAAATTTTTATATGGTTAGATTCAAATCTTAGACTTACCCTCTAATATTCTAGAGATAGTAGTAATGGTGGTTGTGAGCGGTAATAGCTGGGTGTGGTCGACGACGACGATGACTTAAAAATCCAAGAAAGCTCTCTCTTTTTTTCTCTACTCCTTCCTTCTTTCTCTTTCCTCTCTAACCCCAATTCTTCATGTGAAGAATGAGAGCCCACTTGTAGATTTTTGGGAGTAGCATGCTTCTTAAATATGGAGAAGATCTAGAGTTTAGAACGTTCCAACATACGGTCCACATTGATTCCTTCAATCATAGAGTGTTCATCAAATATTGAAGTGTCATAACGATATCAAAATTAAGTGAGCTTGGGCTCATTGTATTCATTCCATCAAGCCACTCGATTCGACTACATGCATGTCATATTTGAAAATTATTTCATTATATAATTAATGCTTTGAAGCTTTCAAATATGTTTTAAGCCATTGATTCAAGTCCATTTGGACAAAGATTGGACCGATTTTAGTGTCATTGGGTTTATCTTGTCGAGACGTGCAATTTGACTATAAGTTTGCTAAGATTAAATTTTGGATGATCCTGAATTTAATTTTGAAAGTTTCCAATTCAATATGACTCAAGATTCGTGCCCTGTCAAAGTAAATTTTTGTGACAGTATCAAGTGGAATGCTTTATCATGAAAGGGGACCTCTCAATAGGTAAAATTTGGTCAAAGTGACTCAAAGTTAACAAACAAATTCCATTCAATATCAATGTTAACATCATGAACACATATCCATCTAATAATCTTCAATATTCAATGAAAGAGAAAGGATATTTTAGAATCAAACAAAATTTAACAGATTTCCATCAATTCTTCCAACCAATATTGAATCATATCTCCAAAATTTCTTTTCTAAAGATTATAATATCCCGACTTCCATTTAACAAATGGCTGAAATTTCTCTTTGCAAAATGTAATGGATGGCATGACTTGTCTCTCCAAATCAGTAGCTTTCCTGCAAATTAGAAGGAGAAGGATTTCTTTAACTACTGTAGCTTTGCTTTAATTTCCATATTTAATGAAAAGAAAATGATTATCTTTCATTTCTGTGTATAAAACCTTCACGCTATCAACAATGGATAATATTTATTTTGTCATTAAAACTGTATTCTGCTTAGATGTATAGAGATCAAATAATATAATAAAAACATAGTGCATTTGCCAGCTTTATTCAACTTGTAAAGCTTCCTATATATCTTGGTTGTCAGCAACCCAGTTCAGCAGCATGACAAGCATTGAACACAAAATGATCTATTTATTTATGTTTTATGGGAGATTGAGGTTTCGTTTAAGATAACTTTCTTACTACTTTATAAATTAGTATTATAGTAGGAAATTTCTTTGAAATAAAAAATTTCTTTGAAATAAAAAGTTTTGTGTTAAAAAACTGATTTAGAAAGCAATAAAAAGATTATCTTAGGTTTTGTTTGAGGATTTTTTTTGCTTTTTAAAGTAATTTTCTAGTACAAAAATTACTTGAACTAGAAATTGTTTGCCTTAAACTCTCATCATTTCTTTAGAAGATTAGAGGTAATATCACATAAGACAACTCATTTGTGGGAGCATTGGTTCAGAAGATATGTTTGATGGTTCTTTAGCTTTCTTTGGCAATGTATTCACATATTTTTTTTATTAGGGGTGTAAATTCGAGTTGTTGGGCTTAATTCAATTTTGACATGAACTTGACTAACCAAACCAGGCCCGCTTAACTCATTTATCATGTAGATCATGCAATTTATTAGATCAGCTTGGTTTAATTTTTGTACGAAAAAATTGCTTTAAGAAACAGTAAGAAAGTCATTCCAGATGAAGCCATAATGCAACCATAATTTCTATTTAACTGCTATTTTTTCATAGCTTTAAAAATATAATAAGTTTAAGAAGTTACTCAACGTTACAAAATAGTAAAAAAATATAGCAATAGCTAAGAAGAATTTTTTTGAACTAAAAAAAAATATCTATGTTATAAATAGATTATGTCTTGATAACCATGAGGATAATTTTTTTTTTTTTTTTGGGAAATTACCATGAGGATAATTTTATGGCCTAATTTTAATGTGAGAAAAATTCAATTCAATTCAAATCTGATTATTACTCTAATCTCCATTAAAAGGCTCACTCAATTAAGCTAGACAGATGGAGCTTCATTCATCTTCAATAATCAATATGATGTGATAGACGTGAGAAATGACTTGTTATTAAGTGGGGGAATTAGAAAACTAAACAAGCTCATGAATAAATTATGACTTGATAATAATGAGAATAAATTTAATACGAGAAGAATTTTATTTAATTCAAATTCCTCGATTGATTCGGTGGCAGAGAAATTTATGACAGCATTCTTTATTTTTAAAATAAATAACATTCTTCAGAACTGAGCAAGAGTTCTGAGTTGTCTCAGCTCTGAAGTACCCACCTCTTCCTCCTCCTCTCAATGGCTTCTTCTTCCATTCTACTCGTCCTCTCCTCCGTCTTCCTCCTCGCTGTCCTCTTCATCATCCTTTTCTTCCTCCTCCACCGCAGAAACCTCTCCCTCCACCACCCGCCAGGCACCACCGGCCTTCCTCTCCTCGGGGAAACCCTTCGCATGATCACCGCCTACCGTTCCGGCCGCCCCGAACCCTTCGTAGACGACCGAATTCGCCTTTACGGCTGCCGCCTCTTCACCACCCACCTCTTTGGCGAGCTCACCGTCTTCTCCGCCGATCCTGACTTCAACCGGCTCGTCCTCGCCGGCGAAGGCCGCACCTTTGAATCCAGCTACCCTTCTTGCATCTCCACTCTCCTCGGACGCCGCTCACTTTTGCTTATGAAAGGCGCCCTTCACAAGCGCATGCATTCTCTCACTCTCACTCGCTTCGCCTCTCCTCAAGCCATTCGCTCCTCGCTTCTCCCCGGCATCGATCAACTGATTCGCCTTAATCTCAGGTCATGGGGCGGTAGTATTCGGTTGCTTGATCAGGCAAAGAAGGTGGCCTTCGAGATGATGGTAGAGCAGACCATGAGCGAGGGGCCGGGGGAGTGGACGGAGTATCTCCGCCGACATTATAATGCTCTTATCGATGGATTCTTCTCTGTTCCCCTGTTCGCGTTCCTCCCTTTCACTACCTACGGAAGAGCTATAAAGGTTTCATCTTTACCCAAATTATCTTTTTTTTTCTTTTCGCTTACTCTTTTCTGATGGGGTTTTGAGTTTTTGATTAGGCGCGGAAGAAGGTGGCTGAGGCGCTGATGGAGCTGGTGAAGAGGAGGAAAGAGGAAAATATGAGGGAGACAGAGGATGAAGCAGAGAGCCGGAAGAAGGATATGGTGGATGAGCTGCTTGAGGCTGACGAGGGTTTCTCGGAGGAGGAGATGGTGGATTTTTTACTTGCGTTGCTGGTGGCTGGACATGAGACGACACCGATTATGATGACTCTAGCTGTCAAGTTTCTCACTGATAACCCTTCTGCTCTAGCCCTCGTCAAGGTGCAGACTTTGTCTTTTCGATTTCTGGCTTTGTTTTATGGAAAAGGAGAGAACTTTCGATGAATCTCCATCTGAATAATTAATTTGAGTAAATTGCAGGAAGAGCAAAAAGAGATTCGAGGGAGGAAGAAGGACGGGCTTGAGGCTTTGGAATGGAGCGATTACAAGGCGATGTCATTTACACAGTGCGTCGTCAATGAGACACTGCGCGTCGCCAACATCATTAGTGGCGTTTTCCGGCGAAGCGTTGCCGATGTTCATTACAAAGGTATGATATTAACGCATTATTAGTATTTGGAGCTTATCAACAATTAGAGCGTAGCAGTTTAGCATTTACATCTACTGCATAAAGGCCGTTCGGAGGCGAACTGAATCAAGTTTTGATATGAGTTGGCTGTGCAATTTCCCACCTAAAACTACCTGTTTAATTATATATAAAATTCAAATCGGTACTTAATTGTGACCAAATTTGAGACAAATCAAGCTCAAAATTACATTATGAGTCTAGTATAACATCCAGCTTGTTGCATTGAGTTTGTGAACACCCAAATCGATCAAATTTGAGCTGAATTGGTTGGTCTCGCAGGCTCCTATTTCTGTCCTGCGTGATAGAACATCATGGGATAGAGAGAAGGGCGTTGATGGTGGGCAAGTTGGCCCTTTGGCTCACCTTGATGCAAGTTAGGGCATCTCCAATGTATGGCGATCTTCCGTTGCTCCATCCGATCGGCATTTTTCCCGCTATTTGATTGCCCCTGAGCAGTGCGATGCCAATATTGGGGTTGTATTGTTCACCTACGCAATTTTTTTATCTCAACCGGATTTGCTGAAAAAATGCGCTAAAGAGGAGAAAGATTATTACCTTGGCAGAAGTGCGCAAAATAGAGTCCGATTCGAGATGAATTACGACATTTTTGAGTTTCACTGCATTTTTAAGTGAAAAATGAAATTTTCAGTTGGAGATGCCCTTACTCGTATTTTCATGAGGTGGAAAGTCAAAACTAATATTTGTCAACACCAATGCACTCATGACATTGTTGCCTAAGTTTTGGCATATTCAAATTATCAGTCAAAGATATAGCCACCATATTTGTTGTCACCAATCACTCGATTAGCTTGTATTTGATCATAAAAGGCATCTCTTTCACCATTTTTTGCTTATAAATTTGGAGAATTTTTTCAAAGAAAAAGATGGATATACTCCATATGAAAATTACAAATAGGCTTTCATTGATGACATAACAGCATGAAAAAGTTGCCTACTTGGCCAGCACCCACTTGCAGCTATGTTTTCTCATATTGTTGTTTCCAGTGTTTGGCACAACATTGTGGTCGGTTCAATTGTTGTCTCTGCATTTCGAGTAGCATCGCCATTGCCGCCACTTTCGGATTTGTGGCAACCATCTTCCCCTTCCTTGGACCCATCTAAAATCCTTACCTACCCTCTGTAGTTACCCTTTTAGTTATATAAACTACTAGTTAAAGTCGTGGCCATCAGCATCCCAACATCTCTGATAAACTATTTTACAGTACTATATTGTTATCTTCTGCAACTAGTCGAGGATGAACGATCCTTTCTATTTTCATTATAATTGATGAAAGCCTCCTTTTCTTTCTGAGCATTTGATATAATTCATTTGTTATAAATTTACAGTACATGTTGAATTATCGAAGTTATACACAATTAACAGCTGTATCATAGACAAATCATGAATATAATTGAACTACATATCATATGATCTTTGCTTAACGCATATGGCCTTTGCAGGTTACATAATTCCAAAGGGATGTAAGGTGTTTGCTTCTTTTCGAGCAGTCCACCTCGACGAAAACTATTTTGATGACGCTCGCACTTTCAATCCCTGGAGATGGCTGGTAATCATATAGAAGTAGCTTAACCGTTCTTGTTCTTTTAACCATCGAAATGTGTTGATAACTCAACTCGAGTCAAGATTGATTTAGTTAGAGTTGATATGAATCATATTTGAGCCGCATGAATGATTAGTCGAAAATTGAGTGATTTTTAATGATTTTGAATTAATCTTTATTGCATATAAGATTAAATAGAGTTGCCTTAGATGGTTAGGAGAATAGATATTTTAGATTTAACCTATGTTAAGAAAGATTGAGGTAGACCTAAACAGACTTAGAAAATATTTGAAATGACCTTTCTTTATTAGATCTAAATGAGAATTTGACTTGTAATCGGACACAGTGGAGAAAAAGGATTCATGTAGTCGACCCCACGTAGCGTGATAAATGCTTGTTGTTGTTGTTGTTTTTGTTTTTGAGTGTATCTTTGTTGCAGGACCAAAACAACATGAAAAAGGATGGAAGTCAACAAGTAGGGGGAGCCCCAACATTCACCCCCTTTGGTGGCGGCCAGCGGCTATGTCCCGGCTACGAGCTGGGACGCGTCGAGATCTCGGTCTTCCTCCATTACCTTGTCACCTGCTTCAGGTACATAATGTTGGTTGCTCCTAATATTCTCATCACATTTCCATTAGTTATGCATGTGGTAATGATGATGATGGTTGTTTTCTTTCTTTATGTTTTGAACATACTTTGAACTCATGTATGATAAACAGCTGGGAAGTAGCAGAAAAGGATAAGCTGGTCTTCTTCCCAACCACAAGAATGCTGAAAGGCTACCCCATCCATGTGCAATGCCATAGATCTCTTTGATTTGATGATTGTAACATGCATGGCATTGGGCTATTTATAGCTTATTATATATAATTAGTTGAAGATGGCTAATAGTAATGATACTGAAAGTGATTTAGAGTTTGTAAGAGGTTTGTGGGTAAGATATTGCTTTGTTTTAGAGTGTAAAGTTAAATTTTTGAACTTATTGGGAAAGCAACATAGTTATTTTGATTATAAAAATTATCTTTTCATCACATAAATTTATGAAAAAAAATAAGAAAGTAATAATTAAATAAAATTATTATTTTTTATTGGAAAAATAAAACAACTAGAATGTGGTCTCAAATATATTCTAAATTAGGTGGTCACACAAGTCCCCACCAAAGAATAAAATGTCTAAGTTTTAATGATTGGCATACATTTATTGAAACTGTAAATGTTATTTATTAAAGTTTTGTGTGGGATAATTTTTTATCATTAATCTTTTATGTATTAAAAAATTGTCATAATAAAATAGAAAACAGGAAGAAAATTATTCAAAATAAAAAGTCATAATAATGCTCTGATATTTTTTTGCTTGCGTTTGATATAAAACGATAGATGAAAATTTTTTATTAATTCAGATCGATTACATAAGTTTTATTATCTTTTAATAAATAGCATAAAAATTATTTATAATTCCTTAAACCAAACAGATTTTTAAGGGTTTAAAAAAAAAAAAAAAAAACTTTACACAGATGGATAAATAACTTTCTTTTATGTACTTTGAAATCCTTAGAGCAACACAAGAAGCTGTGAGAAGAGCTTTCAATACATCCTCTCCCCCTGGATGACGATTATTGCAACGAATATTTATTTGATGGCATCTATGGCAACTGGGGGATTTTGGTTTTGGAGGGTGTATCTCTGACTCAGCTGAGCCCGACTGATTTTCTAAGCCCCCTCATCCTCTGTTTGGGGTCTTCTCGTGGACCATTGGCCGGTTCTTTTGGTTCAATCTAATTTTTGGCCTTGTTATTTTTGACATGTGTATTTTTGCACTGGTTAGGTGGCTTTTTTCTAGCTATTTCTAGTGGTGGTTGATCCTCACTACAATTTTGTACATCTTTTGATTTTCCTCTACACATATAACTAGTTTTTTACTTAATGGAATTTGGGCTATGCCCTCAATTTTCCCATATATATATTATGGCAAGAGGCTTGCAAAGCAGCTCATTTTAATAAATTGGTTGAGAGTTTTAATTATCAACTAAGATATTTTGGATTTGAATCTTGTATATGTGATATGTGTATGAATTTATTTTAATAGATCTAAATATAAAAAAAAAAAAAGAAAAAGAATGAGGCTGTAGGGTTTCCTCCTAACATCTTATCGGGAGCATAAACTATTCAACATTTATTTTGTCATTGTTAGAGTTTGTATTTTATTTCATATAATTGTATTATTTGTATTTGTAATGAAAAATTAAGGCTTCATTTGAGATAGCTTTCTAGTTCAAAGATTTATAATTTAAAAAAAAAATTGTACTAAAAAGTTGCTTTAAAAAGCAATAAGAAAACTGTCTCAATTGAAACCTAATATAGATATTTGCTTTGGTCTTAAGAAAGCAGTGCCTCTCATCAAATAGTGACATGAAAATTAGGATGATGATTCTCCAACTCAACTCCTTGAAATTAAGGTTTTAATTTTCATGGTTTTATTAGTGGTGAGGGTCAAATTATAACTTATTAAAAATAAATGAAGCCGGCAAAAAAAAAAGTGTAAAAGTATAATTCTTTATAAATTAAGGTTTTAGTATATCTATTACTATTAAATTATACTCCAAATATTCGATTTTTAGATCTACATAAAAGAAAAACTTTTGGATTCTAAGGTTAACTTCCGTGATGTACGTTTTTCATGAACTTCCTCTCTAGTTTTATTAACCAGAAGAATATCTACAGTAAAAGCGTATACCAGGGTGCATTCTCTTCAGATGTCTAGTAAGAACATTCATGATTAAAGCAAAAACATATGGGCTTAAAGTTGATCCCTGATGTAATTGAACTAAAATAGGAAAATATTTGATTAATTCACATTGTTTTTAAACACAAGTAATAGCTTATATATACATATATATTCTTAATGACTTACAAATAAGTATGATGAACTCCTCTTCTAGAACTCTCTAAAGCAATTCTTTTGGAACTTTATCATATATTTTCTCTAAATCGATAAATATCATATGTTGGTTCTCATTACCTCTCTACACTTATTCGTTAAATCTCTTAATAAATATATAACTTTCATAACATATTTATCCAGCATGAATCCAAATTAATCTTGAGAAATATTAGTATCACATCATAACATATGCTCAATTATGCTCAACCATAATTTTAATATATGACATCAACTTTTTCTATATAATATTTTAAATTCACTTTGTAATTCATTTTTTGTGCATTTTAAGCTTGGTCATTTTCTACTGAATTTTAAAATACAATTCAAGTTGATTCTACTGTAACCACTAACAACCTATTCGCCGCCGCTTGCCACCCACTGCCCAGCTGACCACCTCTATTATCCTTCATCTTAGGAAAAATTATTATGTGCAGACACCGGATAGCATCCGGTGAACAACCATAATGCGCCAAATTACTTGTTTGCTTGATACCGTTGTGTATCGAGTGACGTAAAACATTCTGATTAATTTTCGGATTGTCCGGTGTCTGCACAGAATAATTTCTCCCACCTTAGGCTGCCACTCCCCACCGTCATAACATTAGATTTTAGTATTTTACACTACATTCATTTAGTTCAAATAGCTATCTACTTTTACAAAAATAATGCTTCTTTCCTTAGACCGTTTACTGCAATGGCAAAACGCATCATCTCACCAAAAGCGATTTTTCTGCTGCAGTTCGATCAGAAGCTGAAACTAACCATCAGTAGAATTTGATGCCCTACCAAACACCTAAGTGAGGTTGCTATCTCGATTTAAAACCGGTCGGATCGGTCAAATCGGTGCACAGAATTTATTCTTTCAGTCGACTCAAAAACCGTCCTAAAACTGAGCCGAGAAAACCGGTAATCGAACCGCCAAATCGTCGAACTCTTTGCGGTTTAATTGAATCGGCTCAGTTCACTTTAACTGCTCATTCAATAATTTTTTTTATTCTTACTAAATTAATTCTTTTGAGCATAATAATATTACTCAATTTATCATAAATTTAATGGTTTTGAATTTCCATTTTCTATTATTTATATATGTAATGAGTTTGGATCTAAAATTATATAAACTATTTGAATAGATGTATTAGCCTAATCAAAATTATGTTTGATTATTTTACTTTAACATTAATGTAATATCAAATATGATTAGAAAACTTTATAAATAACATTAATTTCAAATAAAATATAATAATTTTAACTCCATTTTCATATAAATTATATCAAAATAACCAAATATTTCTTTTGCAACTATTTTATTATGATGTTTTATATTTTATAATTTTTTAAAAGAATTAATCCTTTTTTTTTGCTTTGCTTGATTGATCCTCATCATATGGAACAAACCACATAGAAAATTCCAACAATCCGACATACTCTTCAAAATGGAAAAAAAGCTTAGGCTTTGGACAACTTTCTTACTACATTTTAAAACAACTTTCTAATACAGCAATTAAATTTTTTATACTAAAACAAAGAAACCTTAAAAAGCAGCAATTTTTTACAGCAAACGGTAGATTTCTAACATAAAAATTTCTAATTCAACAAATATTTATGATAAAAAAACACAGCTTTAAAAAATAATAATAAATGATCTCAAATGAAACTTTAGTGATTTATCACTTCTCTTTCATAATCCGATGACACTAATTTTATTTTAGAAAACCATCAAATGGATGCTTTTTATTGTATCCTATAATCATAAGCTGTTGACTCTCTCCACCACTCCAATACAATCACTCCCAACTATTCTTCTAAGTTTGCTACAAAATCATCTTCAAATGCTCATTTATGTCACACTAAATGACAATCAATTATCTTTTTTGCTGCCCAACACTTTAACAGATTCAAATAGCCAACCATGCTGAGATTATACAAAATTTACCACCATATCTTTCCTAATCTCTTTACCTACGATTCTTCATGATAATATCTTATTGCATGCTCTAAGGCTTCGTTTGTAACTTTTTTGTACTGCTTCTTAAAGCCATTTTATAGCACAAAAGATTTATTTTTTATACTAAAAAATGTTTTAAGAAACAGGAAGAAAGTAGTCCCAAACCAAGCCTAAATTGCTTCCCTAAACATTGATTACTTATAAGGCTAAATACAAACATGAGACATAAAGCAAACTAACCATAACACAGCAGACACTTCTAACAAGTGATAAGTATCAATTAAAGCTTCGTTTGGGACGGCTTTCTTTCTACTTCTTAAAGCTGGAAAAAAGCTGTTTTTTAGAAAAAAATTAAAATTTTTGCATTAAAAAGCCGCTTTAAGAAGCAGTAAGAAAGCAGTCCCAAACGAAGTCTAAATGTGTGGAGCAGAATGGTGATAAAAGGGAACTAACTTAATAAGAATCTTAAGTTGAACAAATTTTAGAAATGCCTAGCCACTTGAGCAGAGGAGGGAGCAGATGATGAACAATTATATAGAAACACAGGATAAAAGTACCACAGCCATTAAAGCTGTAACATAAACATCACAGAAGTAAGCATTGCCCCCTAACATACCAGAATACAAAACACAGGTTCTATATTATGGATCAAAGCGACAGATATCTAAAGCCACAAGCTTTACTCATCATCATCATCTTCTTCTTCTTCGTCCTACAAATATCCATCATCAATATCAGTATAATAAAAAACTGCAACTAAAATGAAAAATCATTGTCAATTTAAGGATGAATGTAGCCAAGTAATAAGAGGGAGGGGAGTGAATGATAAAGAGTGATATGATAATCTACTTTTTCAAAGATTATAATTTACTAAAAAGGGAACATTGACATTATATGATATTGCTATTGGTGCGAATTTAATAAATTATGTGCCAAAAGAAGCTTTTGTCACGGAATCATAAAAGAATGTAATGATAGAATTGGTAGGAAGAAAGCCATGATACAATTTAATATTTACAACTCTGGAGTAAGCCTTGTTTGTTATATCATAAAAGCTTATTTTTCCATATGATTTTTCCTAGGACTGCCAAATGAATCTAGATGCAGTACTCCATGGTTTTACAAGCAAGCATCCTTTGGATCTCTCTACAAATCTTTAAAAGTATCTCCTCTTAGAAGTTGTTCGATTGATTGCCTGCCTACAATATTATAGTGACAAATATTAATTTACCCATATAGAATAAGATTATCATCATGATAAATCTTTTGTCATATAAAGACAAAAAAAATCTTTGATATCAAAAAGCAACAATATGATTAGAAAGACCGTTAGAAGAAATGAATTATCAAATAAAAAAAATCTTTAACATTATATTGAGAAAAGCAGGCCGTTACAAGTACAACAACAACAACAACAACAACATCAAGCCTTTGTCCCCATTACGTGGGATCAGCTACATGAATCCTTTTTAGCCATTGTGTCTGGTTAAAAGTCTAACTTCTCATTTAAATCTAATAAAGAAAGATCATTTCTAATATTTTCTAACCAAATCTTTTTAGGTCTACCTCTACCTTTCTTAACATAAGGTCAAATCTAATACCTCAACTTTCCTAACCGGGTCATCGGAAGGCCTCCGTTTAATATGACCAAACCATCTAATGTGACTCTCTCTAATCTTATCTAGGCCGTTACAAGTTTAAAGTCAACGGAAGGCCGTTACAAGTATTGAGAAAAAACAGCCACCACATTTAAGACTAAACATATTAAGATATACTAACATTTCATCTCAAAAACATTGAAAATATATTAGCCCTGAATAAACTGAGATTTGATAATCTAATCACTAAACCCAGCATAATCACTATAGGCAACCAACCTTGAGGGAGTGTTGAAATAATTTCTAAATCTATGACCAACACCATTCCTTCTATAGAAATCTAACAATCTGAGAGATTTCATAATATATTTAAAATATCACATTTTTTTTACTTACTTACACCACATTCTTGAATTATCTCTTGGAGTACATGATTCCCAAAGAACTAACATTCGTGAGATCCATCAAAGATAATGATGAACATTATATATCATATTTCAATGATTGTATTGAGGTTAGCAATGGCACATATGTTGATATTTTCATCCTTGCCAACTATCAAGTGCCATATATAGGATACCAAGTCGCCTTACAAAATTTTATGGATGTTCATGGTTCTAAGTTCTAACAGATATATCATATTTTATATGCCAACATAGGAGGGTTCAAAATAAAATTCCTATCATCGAAACCCTAATTTTTCAGATATTTCTCCATAAGCATTAAGACCACTCCATCCTAATAAAATCCTACCTTAAAGAAACAATGATTAGTTTCATGTTGAAATAAAGTTGATACTCATAACAACCCCACATCATACTCTTGAAGAAGACAACAACACAATCAACTTTTATTCTTAATGAGTTATAAATTCTAATGATTTTGTAATAACATATGCAATATATGGGCTTGCTAATTCATTTGAAAAAATTGGGCATAAGTTTTATGAATAAGGAAAAATTTGATAGCACGCATAAATATCCCAAAAGTTTAATCTAAAGAACAATCAATTCAAAAAAACCAAAAGCACAAAAAATTGCTCAACAAACAAACTCACGTTCACAAAATGCCTGTTTTTTTTAATTTTTTAAGGTGACTTCTTCACTAAAATATGCTAAACAAAACTCAAGCTAAATAAACTGCCAGATCGTCCGCTTCGTGAAATATAAACAGAGATGCTCAATTCTCTAAAATTGGACTTACTATTCAAAGACCTTCATAGTTTTTTTTTTCATAGTCTTAATAGCTAATATTACATTCTTAATATAAAACAAAGATCATCATGGTATTCAAGGAAAATCATCAGCTTAAAAAATAATATTACCTACTCAATGGAATATTCAAATGGTAAATGTTTACTAAATTGTGTCCAATAATCTTTGCTAAGGAATTAGGATAAGAAGTTCTAATCATATCAAGCACTACATCTCTAATACTATGAAGTAAATAAAAAAGAATCACTAATTAGGATAATTCAACCGTTCAAAAAATTGTTAATCAGCAAAATCAAAGTATAAAGTACTAATGTCATATTAATCTATTAAACAACAACAACAAACCTTTATCCTACTACATGGGGTCGGCTACATGAATCCTTTTTTCTCCATTGTGCCAAGTTAAGAGTCAAATTCTCATTTAAAAATCTAATAAAGAAAACCCATTTCCAATATTTTCTAACCAAGTTTTATTAGGTCTACCTCTACCTTTCTTAACATAAGCCAAATCTAATTCATCTTCTCTCCTAATCGGGTCATTGGAAGGAGGCCGCTTTATGTGACCAAACAATCTAAGACGACTCTCTCTAATCTTATTTGCCACTAGAGCAAATATGTTAAAGCCCAACAAAATTCTTTTCAAATTCAAACCAACATAAATGTCACTTTCTATCATGAATGAGCACGTAAATTATCTAATCCACCAAACAAACTATCAGATTTTCACACTGAAAGGCTACATCACATTTAATGACTACAAAATTATTACAAAAAAGTGTAGTTCAATTATTTTTCACCCAATGACTACAAAATTCAAGCATGCCAAATATAGAGCCCTTGTGAGAAATGATCTCAAACTTCATAGATGTGAAAATGTGACAATTGTTCAATGCCAGAACCTATAAATTACTTCCCTTATAAATATCAACTTGGACACCGATTAAGGTTTGTGGAAGTGTACAATCAAATATCATCTTGCCATTCCATCTTTCCAGAACTAATTCTCACAAGGGATTTGAATACAAAGATAAATGAAGCACGAAAGTTTTATATAAATTAAATTTGAAATATTTGTTATAATAAGAATCATTTTACAATTAAACAACAACAACATAAAGCCTTTATCCCACTATGTGGGGTCGACTACATGAATCCTTTTTTTTTCCATTGTGTCATGTTAAGAGTCAAATTCTCATTTAAATCTAAAAAAAGAAAGGTCATTTCTAATATTTTCTAACCAGGTCTGCCTCTACCTTTCTTAAAGTAAGCCAAATCTAATACAACTACTCTCCTAACCGGTCATCAGAAGGCCTCCATTTTATGCGACCAAACCATCTAAGGTGACTCACTCTAATCTTATCTACCACTAGAGCTACTCTAACCTTTTTACGTATATGCTCGTTTCATATCCTGTCTAAGCCACTCATCCACCTGAGCATCCTCATCTCTGCAACACTTAACGTAATACTCTACTTCTCTTTTAATGGCCAACATTTTGCGACATAAAGCATTGCAGGGTCTCACCACCATCTTATAGAACTTTCCCTTAAGTTTGAGGGATACCTTCTATCACACAACAAGCTCGATGCATTCCTCCACTTCTTCCAACTTGAATTCTACTAATAATATACCCATCTATTTCATCATCACTCTGAATAATAGACCCCAAATATCTAAAACATGTACTCTTATTAATGACTTGATTGCCCAAAGTCTCAATCCCCCACTAGATTTATTAGTACTAAAAATTTTTTTGGCTGACAATAACATGACAATAAAACTAATGGACAATAAATTTCTTTTTGGTGAAGAAGAGAAAAGCATACCAGTCTCAAAGGAAGCCAATTCACGATAAATTAAGGGACAAAAAAAAAAAGATCAAAGCAAAATTTAAATTTAAAATAGAGTGTAGCCCATGTATCAAACTTAGAATTGGAAAACTTGCAAAATGAAAAGATACCAAAATAAACACAAAGTATTTTGTACCAAACATTCAAGATAAAATGATAAAAAAGGAAAAAAATGAAGTTGTCGTATGAAGGAAGTGATCAACATGACGGAGCTTAAATTTTTATTTCTTAAAAGGAAAGATATTAAATAGAAAATCAAAAACATCTTTATAGGAATGGAAAAGGGACAAAGAATGCAACATTCTAGTCCATTATGATAGATGGTCCCTGTCCATCAAAATAATAGCATCACAACAAATGTCTACCTCGCCACTTTCCTCATCATCTTCGTCATTAACTTCAGACTTGGACCTATCAGAGTCTTCATCACCTTCATCAGCATTGCTTTCCTACAATGTTAAAAATAAAAAAGATGTAACGTCAAATAATGAGGGGAAGAAATACTTTGAAATTAATAAAATGGAAACTTATATAATCAACTACCTGCTTCTTGTTATATGCTGAAATTTGTTTTTCATATTCAATCTTCCTTTTTGCAGCTTTGGCTTCATAAGGAGCTTTTTCCTGAGCAAAACACAAGAAGTTGCTTTAAGTGAGATTTTTTTATGGCATAGAAGTAAATGGTGATTTTTCTACGTTCAAACAATGCCAGGAAAGGGTAAAAAGCAAATAATAGAGAGAAAGCATGATGGCAACAGCATAAGGGCACACACTGTTATGAAACCCAAACCTATGCGATCCAGGATGGTTTAGGGTTTAAGTTTTGTAATAAAACAAGAATAATATACTGAATGTAGATTAAACAAATAAAATTAGAAATTGTAGATCAAATACCGTTGAATAAATAAAAAACTTACTTTCTTGATACAAACTAGTAAATACAAGAATTATGATTGGAATTAGGCAAAAGCTTAGATTGGGACACCTTTTTTGCTGCTTTCCAGAACGGCTTTCTAGTACAAAAATTTCTAATTCACGAAATGTTTGTACTAATAAGTTATTTTAGAAAGCAGCAAAAAAATTGTCACAAACAAAGCCTAAATCTAATTCAAATAACCGACCGAGATAGAAAAACAGGAAAAAGTTAACCGCAAAACAAATCAATAATTCTAATTAGGTTAACTCAATTAATGGCTGCATCATATTGTTATCTCTACATATGTCACTATGATAATGACATTTCTTCATAGGATATTAATTATGCTCCACAGTAGTTCAATCGCAAATAATCTTAAATTTCAAATTTTGATTCCATCAACAAAGAACAAAAACTAACAATCTGGGAAAAAAAATGTAATACTAAAAGTGTAAATCATCATAATAATCTTAGGCAGAAATTGCCCTAGAACAATTTGTAGTACCATAACAGATATGCTTATACCAAAATCATTGAGTACATAACAATCCACAAGATGCGCAGTTATGATAACAGAGAGTTGAACAAACATCCCACATTAATTTTATCGAAAATAGCAACCCCATATAAGTATTTCGATAGGAACAGAGGTGGATCTGAAACTATATGCAGCTACAGTTCTTGAAGACAAAAAAAAAAACAATAGAGATGCGACTACAGTCACATGGCACTATGGATACCAATAGCTCGTACTACACAACACATCCAACTTGAATTAAACTATTAAGAGGGTTTAAAACATAAGCAAAAACTTGGGATCCAAAAGAAAAAAAATAAATCAACATATATCATTAGTGCATTATATTTATAGCAATTACTATCTAGCAATTCAATATTCATAATTATAAAAGAAGATAGATATACATACCGCCCGAGTCAATGATTTCCATTTCTCTCCACCAGCTTTACCAACCTTTAGATTAATAACAAAAGTCAGATAAAATGACAAAAAAAAAAAAAATACTAAATGAAGTTGAAACTGATTTTTCATGGATTATTTTAGCAAGGATAATTTCTTACAACTGATACAGCTTTGACATTAGGATGTTCTCGCTTATAAATCTCCCTGAACTCTTCCCTGCAATGTTCTCATGCAAACAAAAAGTTAGATTATTAAATCATTAAGCCAACAATGACTGAGATTTAGTCACATAAACAAGTATAAAAAATACCAAAAAGTTACTTACAAAAAAACAAAGAAAGCGCTGGCCGGCCTCTTTGGTTTGTTAGGGTCCTTTTTGGCCTTCTTATTGTTGTTAGCCTTACTCTTACTACTCTTGTCAGCCTTCACAGCAGCTTTGCGTTTTCCAAGCCTTGTGAATTAAAAACAGCGTATGCAAACAAAGTACATGCACAACTTAGTTGATTTTGGGAAATAACAAGCACACTAATCATCATAAATACCACTCTCAAGATAAATCATTTTTTACATGAGTAGCAGGGCATCAAACAAGGACATCGAAAGATACCAAGAATAATACAGAAGAAATAGCAGCTGTAAGTTACTATCATAGACATTACATCAATTAGCAGCGCTATGTTTAACTTTCACAACAATAACAACAACAAGATCAAGCCTTTGTCCCACTACGTCGGGTCGGCTACATGAATCCTTTTTTGCCATTGTCCTGTTAAAAGTCAAATTCTCATTTAAATCTAATAAAAAAAGACCATTTCTAATATTTTCTAACCAAATATTTTTAAGTCTACCTCTACCTTTCTTAACTTAAGTCAACATGTTTTAAAAATCATTCATTTTTCATTCCACAGGATTACTCGTGGTTCTAAGAACACATCAATTCCAAATGGTGATGTACAACCATAAAAGAAGTTCCTGATAACAAAAATTGTATCATTGTTTCATAGGACCTTCAATTCCTATGCTCCATGAAAAAGCTGTTAGTGTAAAATTTATGATTAGGTTCACAATACCTTAGTTTCAATCATGGTCAATGTTCAAAACAATACAATGTTTGAGTCGCAACACGGTTCCAAAGAGTGAAAAGAGTACCAAACGTGAACATGCACCATACCAGCTACTTCTAATGATACATATATTGAGAAGATATGGATCATCCCATACTCAAAAAATATTTTCAATAATGAAGAATTCAAAATAACCGATGTATATGTTGAAAACTGTTAATGCTAGAAAAAAGTATATCAGGGGATAACCTGTCATCAGATGGCTTTAGTACTTCTGGAGTTTCCTTCTTGGCTGTTGTCGCCTTCCCCTTCCCTCCCTTCATCTTAGGTTGGAGAGTTTCCTGCCAATAGAGTATAAATTTGTATATCTAACATCATGAAAACTAGAGGCATTACAAGCAGAGAAACCATAAAAAAATGAATATTAAGGTACATAAAACACGTCAAAAATGTCCAACAAAAGGTGCATAAAACATGTCCAAAAAAGCGAGCATGCAGGTCTAGATTCTATACAAAAGCTCTTGGAAAATGGGGTTCTCAACAGGAAAGCAGCCCGATATCAAAGGGAAATCATGACGCAAAAATGTTAAAATTTTGAGGAAAATCAGTTCAGACAATTAGAAATCTTATGAAACTGAAAGATTGGTCCAGTCAGAAACATAGCTCAAGGAGAAATGACAATAAAGCAATACGTGCGGCCTCTCAATTTCTTAGCTATCTTTCACAAACTAGATGGTCTTCGCTTCCTTATACAGCTTTGAGAGCAGATGTTCAATATATACTAAAAAAATAAATCCTAACACAAATGTTATCCAGAGCAGGAAACCTACAAGTGACATACAAATGTTCAGCAGAACAAGCTTCTCCAACATCATTAGGTTAAATCCATCAAACCGCTTTTTCGAAAAGGTTAAAAATCAAAACTTTCTATCAAATAGCATGTTTGTATCTGACTTCGGCTAATTCCGCAAGGACGATGACAGTACAGTACAAATCGCAATAAAAGCTAGGGCCTTTCTCTGTTATTATAGGAACTTCTGTCCAAGCAAAGGTTAGAAACCAAGGTATACGCAATCATAACCCCTAAACCTCAAAGACAGCAAAAACTCCACGAACTTTAAAAAAACAAGTCACATTTATAAAAAGTAAAAAAAGCACCAATGTGAAGTGGGGAGAAGCAAGCCTAAAAGAAAACAATATAGAAATACACGAAAGGAGAAATAGCGAGATTAAAAAAAAAATCAGATCTGAGGCATCAAACACTAGGTATATTACTTCAAATCAATCGAAATCACTAACAATCCAGATCTGATGGAAAGTAGGAACAAAATATTCTTAAAAAAAAAAAACCGGAAAAAAGATCACGAAACTTAGAGCAGAGAGAGATGCCCAGACCTCGGAAGCGGGCAAAAGATGGGAACCACTCTACGAGCACGCGAGGCCGAACAAAGAAGAGCGAAACAAGCAGGAACAAGAGGATGAGCAACAATAGGGCAAAGAAGTCTGACTAGCCGGCCGGTGGAGCAACCGGAACAACGGGTAGATAGACCATATGTCGGTTCGTTATAAGGCCAGAGCCACGGAACACGGGTTACTGCCGGTTGCCCACCACCTCGCGGGTATTTTTGTGGGGATCGCCGGAAGGTCACGTGCCGTATTCAGGACCCTTCGATTAGGACCAGCCATCTAAATATAGATTGTTATAAGTTGTAGTTAACGGGGTAGTGACGGCTCAGTTGCCGCTCGATGATTGGCTGTCTCATTAATGTTTTGGTCGTTACGGTCGTTTTTGCTTTTTGGTTTTCTGAGAGGCTGTTTGCACCGGGCCTTTGTTACTCCAGCCCATGCAAGTTTATTAACTCTTATTGAATTATTAAATTAAGCTTGATTGTTGGACTCGGTTTTTTAATCTTAAATTAAAAAAAGAAATTATTTTTTAATATATATTAATTTAAAAATATTATATATGTAATGGTAATTTAAATTAATTATTATTTATTAATATATTTTGATTTAATTTAATGGCTCAACGAGCTTTCAAACCGAGTCAAACTGAGTTTGAGCTTGAGCTCGGGTATACGTTCGGGATTGAACTCGTGACTTGATAAGTTCGACTCGGGAGCTCGTTAACGAGTCGAGCTCGAACCGGCTCAGCTTACTTACACCTCTAGTATCAACCCATTAGTAAATATAATTGAACAATTAGATTTTATAATTAAAACATCATAGCAGATAAATACAACTAAATTACTAGCCAATATAGTTAAATTATTAAATTTTGAAAATATTTTTTTTCTGCTATAATTATATTTATGAATGTAAAATAATTTAGTTATATTTTCTAATCATTTAATGATTACTTATATGGTCTAATAATTTAGTTATATTTTGGGGCATGTAATGCCCAAAATTAAATACAAATGTTATAAAAATGATCCAACTATGGTACAAAATATATCAGAATATTCAAAACACAATTTCTCATTAGTCACAATTTTAAAGGGTCTATAGGATTAATACATTAAGATATCTAATTTAATTGTTTCACATCGCTAATTTTATTTATTTTAAAATTAGGTAATTTGCATAGATACTCCCAATAATATTATATTTATACATCTAAACATATTGCTTGCTATTTACTTATCTAGCACATAAAACTCTATAACGCATCAAACGTACCGTTATGTTTGCTGTTTGTTAAATTCCGTCATGCTCGCATCTTTCCTCCCAGGAAAAGTATGAAGAATTATGATCTGGTCGAGAAATTATTCTGTGCAGGCGCTGGACTATTCGGCGATAAATTAGAAGGCTTCACATCACCCCCAGTACATTGTGTTACACAACAAAAAAGTGACGCAGGAAAAGTATGAAGAATTATGATCTGGCCGAGAAATTATTCTGTGTGGATGCCGGATTGTCTTGAGGCAAATCATAATGCGTCACATCATCTAGTACATAGTGGTACACAACATCAATACACAACAAAAAAGTGACGTGACGCGTCCTGATTCATATCCGAATGACGTCCGGTGTCCGTACAAAATAATTTTTCCTGGCCGAGACCTTCAAGATGATGCAGAAGGACACGAAATGCAGTTGGAAGTGAAGCAACATTCAGAGCAAAAAAATGGAAAATCAGTTCACTTCTTTCACTCAAACATGACATCTTGGACGAACCTGCCGTTAGCCCAGCTACTAGATCAGCAATTCTTGGGTGCCAACCAGTAGGAGGAGGTCCACTCATGTGAACCATGAAAATCAAGTTACCTGATTTAAATGGAAGTCAACACCTGTGTGTAACGGTGGTGTTTAAGAATTGCAGTCTTTGGAAGGACCAGTAAAGACTTGGTGCCAATGGTCGAAACTCAAAGGGCAACACTTCCTTTGCAAGGTTTTCTACAACCTGTGCTAGCTCATTACAGCGTCTCTCCGTCTGAAGATCTTCACAATAATCTGCATGAACTCTCCAGACAGCTTTCAGGAATTGGCATAAACCTATTTGGTCATCTTCTTTGTGTCTGCCCTCAAAGCAGTGATCAGACGAGTTCTGTTGGCAAAACCTACAACAGTATTAGAAGCCATGGAGCTGCCTCGGATGCATGAAAGCAAGATTTAAGAAGTGCTAAGAGTTTAATCTCGTTCATGGTCTCGTAGTTATTTTTTTCCAGCTAATTCTGAAATGAAATCCACAGTACCTTCTCAGCACTTGGTTATTGATCCACGCCCTGCCAAGCCTAAATCTATTTTGTCATCTACTGCTTGGACATCCATGCCGCAATCAATTCGTAAATTTACAACAATAGGGATTCAATTAAAATCAAATTGATCTTGAAATTTGGAAAAAGGATTGTTCTTTCAAATCAAAACAACAGGCATAGATGGATATGGAGCTTTCTATTAGACCGGTCCCTGTTGGACTGATCTAGCTGGCCCCTTGTCAAGGTCCGGCCCATGTTTACAGAAGGCGGGCGACAAGAGAGAGGGAGAAGGGGATGGGGTCCACTAAGAATTCAAATTCAAATAAGTTGGAGCCAAAGGAGAGGCCGGGGCAAGGGCTAATATGTAATTTGGCTTAATTGTTTATTTGTTTGCTATAAGCAGGAAATAGTGGTTAGGGTTAGGGGTTTACTCTGTTTTGTGACTGATTTAGGAGTTCTTGTTCTTGTTTTTGGCCCTAGATTTGTCTAGGGATTGGGAGAGAACAATCATTCTCTCCAATTTAGACTGTATCTTGCTTTATTTCTTCCATTGTGTTGACTAAAAAAAAAGGAGCATACATACTTGTTTCGAAGGCGGCTTCACCTCGCGATGAATATGGCCAAACGAAGCAACCCTCTATTCAAAAATCAAAATAGTTGTCTCAATTCTTTAAAATAAGAGGCAGGAACCATATAAAAAGAAAAATTCGCACTCCATCGCTCATCTCACCCGAAGCCTCCGACTCTCTCGTCCCTGTTCGACTTCGTCATTTCGCGGAAGCGAAGAAGACTGCACCCGTCGCTCCTTCGACTTCATTCCTTCGCCTGAGGCAGAGATTGCGCATGTCGCTTATTCGACTTCTCGTTGCTGTTCGACTTGTTGCTTCGCAGGAGGCGTAGAAGTCGCACGAGTCGCAACTTCGAACCCTCAGTGGGTGTCCGACTTCGCTCCCCCCATTGCCGCCAGACTTTGTTGCTTCACAGAGGCGGATAGGGTTCACCCTTCATCTCTCTTTCCGACGTCGCTGTTCAGCTACTTTGCTTTGCGGAAGGAGTAGAGATTGCAGGGGCCGCTCCTTTGGTTCCTTAGTGGCTGTCCGACTCTCCTCTCTCACTCTCTTATATTATATATAATATATAATAATATACTGTTATATATAAAAAATATAACTAAAATGATATATTATTATATTAAAAAAATATATTTATATAAAATATAAAAATAAGAAAATATTGAATTTTAAGCAAGAGTCGAAGACCCCGGCCGTCGTACCTTAGGTTCGTCTGGGATGTTTTGAAAACAAAGACATCAAGTCGTCGACTTTAAGTCCGGCCGAAATGATTTTAAATTTTGAATACATGCGCCATCCTTAGATCTGAGCGGATGATTTTACATTCGAATACCCCACGCAGTCAATCTTAGATTTTGGTGAGATGATTTAAATCCGAAGGCCCACGTCATTGACCTTAGGTTCGGGTAGGAAGAAATTCTGGCAAAAGCCGTCCCGATTTCTCCCTCGATGGGGAGGTGATGCCGGGAGGCTGGCAAAATTTTCTTGAAAATTCTGGACTTAACGAATTTTGGATAAAACACATCTCTTTAAGAAAAAAATTTAAAATTGGAGAGCAATCAAATTTTGAATATTAATTAATCAATTGATTAATAATTTTTATTATTAATTGACTAATATTGATTAATCAAAATTATTCAAAATTAATTGATTAATTAAATTATGTAAAATACATGAGTTATTTAAAATATAAAATTATTTTAAATTTGAAAGAAATTAAAAAAAAATTATGAAAATTCAGGAGCATTTTAATTGACTAATTAGAGCAAGTATAAAATAAAAAAAAAATGCATTGAATAAAATGGAGAAAGGAGGGGGAGAGATCCACTAATCAACATATGCTGCTCTCTAAAATCTTGTACAAATTACTCCCCAAAACTCTTAAACTCCCCAAATCCCTTATACAAACTCTCTCAACCTCTCCAAACAACTCTACCCACTCAAAATTGAACATCTTGCAAGATCTTCAAAGCTCCCCTGTACGAGGTCCTACAATTGCTTGTGGACTCTATCCCCTGAACTACTGCAAGCACCACTTGCCTACAAACAAGCAATCAAAAATCAGTGAATCATAAATAAATTAAATCAATACGGGAAAGTGGTAAATCTAGCTACTGCAAGTAAAATAGAGTACTGAAAAGCAAGAAAAGTTTAGTACGAAAAAGCTAGTAGTGTAACAATGCTGAAAAGACGGGTAAAGAAGTGAACTACTGTAGTAAGGAAAAGACTATAAGCACGAATAAACTAAAACACCAACCCAGTGTCAAAACCTCGAGGTGTTAAAACCACAAACTCAAACCAACTTACAACCCTTTCAAATTCTCTAAATAATAAATCCTAAACAACTATCATCCTATCAACAAACACATAATCAAATCCAAACAAAACCCCTGGGAAGCCTTGTTTATAAGAACTTCGTTGTAAGCCCCACTACCCGGCAACTTTCGTAGGAAAGTCGTAAGCCCGACCTTAGGGGGAAGTTTTAGGTAAAAATTGACCTAACTCCTAACCCCCAATTAAAATCCCAACCACTTCTAATAAAAGCTGTAAGTTCGACCTTTGAGGTAAAGGTTTAGGTGATAACACAAACTTAGACCCCTCACCCGGGCATCCTAGTCTATAGGACTTGGTTGTAAGACCCACAACTTGGGTCACTTAGCTTAAAGTACTAGGTCGCAAGACCCATCACTAGGCAACTTTCTAAAGGAAGCCATAAGACCTAACCAACCAAAATTCTTTGAGCTACCTCTAAAAGAAGCCATAAGCCCCTACCTAAATCAAATCACACGGGCAACTCCTTATTAGAGCCGTAAGCCCCAAACTAAATAAATTAACGGGCAACTTCTAAGGAAGCCATAATTTCCAACCCAAATTAAATCAAATTAAAATTCAAACCTATGAGCATCTTAATCTAAAAGGACTAAGTTGTAAGACATACTTTTCAGGCTACTTTCTAAAGGAAGCCATAAGTCCTACCCAAATAATTAAAATTCTCGGGCAGCCTCGCTATAGAGTTAGGTTGTAAGACTCATCCTTGAGCAACTCATAAATAGAGTAATAAGCCTCAATTCCAAATCAAATCCCCTGGCTACTTTCTACGAAAGCCATAAATCCCAATCTAAATCTAAATACCTTGGGCTACTTCCTAAAAGAAGCCATAAGACCCGCTCTAGACCAAATTCTTGGGGTTACTTCTAAACGAAGTCATAATTTCCAAACTAAATAAATCTTTGGTTATTCTAACATATGTAAACCCCCAAATTACCTAACAAAATTAAAACCTACATTTAACAACTTCAGTCTACTCGGGATCCCTAAGAGGAGGCAACCCATGGCTGCTAATCAAATTCCCTGGACACTATGGTCGATGACTATTAGTGTTGGTAAACTGAAATCTACGGTATACCCAGGACGACGGAACCATGAGATCTTGATCGGGTTTACCTCAATTTTTCCTAACTATTGAGTCTAAAAAACATCTAAAATTATTTCATTCTTAATCGAAAGTTCTCTCTTACTTGTTAAGAGGGGTAATTAACTATGAGTGATTGCGCTCATAGGAAGTAATGGCCCCAGATCTAATTAAACCCTGACACTATCCTCAGGGTAAATCTGGTTAATTACAATATGACTTAAGGGAAATGGAATCCCACAGCTGCAAAGCGGGATTCGTGCATTCGTGCCGTTTTTCTTGAGCCAACACATTAATTTGGTTTCTACAATAAAAAACTACTATTTTAGCTTGTTTTCCAATATATTTGTAGAGTTTTTATACTGTTTTTGTCAATCTTGTTAGGGTTTATTTAAAATATTCAAGTATTTCCTATCAAATTTGTATCATAGCAATTTTTGGGACCGTTTGTGGGCTGTTTTTTGAAATTCCAACAGCAGTCATTCGGCCGGAGAAAGGGTTTCTTGCTGTTTTTTGGATCAATATCCAGATTTTTTTGAACTTACAAAAATCAGGGTATTGATGGCGGTCAAGAAGGTAGATGCATTGGAGGATGCCTTGAAGGGGAGATGAGCCAAATAAAAGCAACGATGGAAGACCGAATTTCATCTGTAGAAGACAAGGTTTTAGATCTTCATGCGATGGTGAAGAAGCTAATGGAATATCAAATTCAAACGGTGGCATTGGAGACAAAGGGACCGATGGGAAGAATTATGAATTTTGAATTTCGTAGGAGGGAAAAGGATGTAGAGATCATGGAAGAGAAAGGGGGAAGGTGTATGAAGAGAGGCGTGGATATGGGGGGCATGAACCAAGGGGAGCTGGTTGGGAGAGAAAAGAGGAAACTTATGGTATGAAGTGTGCTAATTTTGGAGAAAGGAGGGGAGAAGGTGAAAAAAGGTTTAAAGGTGAGCGTGTAAGGGAAGATCGAGAAACTTGGGAAGAACAAAGCACTTCGGAAATAAGAAATTATGAAGGAATATGAAAAAATGGGGGAGATCCGAAGGTGACGAAGCTAAAGATGCCCATCTTTGATGGGGAGGACGCACACGAGTGGATCTACAGGGTTGAGAGGTATTTCATCGCCAATGGGCCGACGGAGGGGGAAAAGTTGACAGCAGTAGGGTTATGTTTGGAGGGGAAGGCGTTGTCTTAGTATTAGTGAAGGGCCAGAGGAGACCTATATGGAATTGGAGGGAATTCAAAGAATGCTTATTGGAACATTTCCAAACTGACAGGAAATGGGACTTTTATGAGCATTTCTTTGCACTAATACATGACAAATCAATGGCAGACTATCACAAGAGATTTGAGCACTTAGCCAGTCAGGTGGAGTGACTATTAGAGATTGTGTTAGAGCGAAACTTCATGATGGGACTCAAATCAGAGATCAGAGATACGGTGAAGATCATGAGGCCTCATGACTTAGGAGAGGCAATGGAGTTGGCGCAGTTGGTGGAAGATCATAAGTATCTAGAGAGAGGAGCCAGAAGCAACACTTCAGGTGGTTATTACAGGATGACTATGACTTTTCTAGCACCCAAGGGTCCGGCAGTAGGTAGTCTTTGTGAGACTCCTAGAGAGAATCTAATAGGAGGGGGAAGTGGGGACACTTCAAAAGACTGACGGAGAGGGAGATACAAGAGAAGAGGGCAAAGAGACTCCGTTTTAAGTGTCATGAGAAGTATACGCTAGGGCATAATTGAAGGGACCACTCTCTTTAGGTTCTAATCATCTGTGATGACAAGGAAACTGAGGGAGGTGAGGGTGAGGTAGAGGGAAAGATGGTGGGAAATATGCATTTGTATATGACGGAGGTATCCCTAAACTCAGTGGTAGGATTCACCCTAAACCATACCATGAAAGTGAAAGGGGAAATAATAGATATGGAATCGGTGGTGTTGATTGATAGTGGGGCTACCCACAATTTCATTTTCAACTAGATTGTGAACCAATTGGGGATGAAATTGGTGGATATAGGTGTGGGTCTTCGAATGAATTCTGCTCATGGGGTTCAAAATGCGAATAGTACGATCGCATTATCCCATAGGAATAAACGGTCGTAGGCCTTTACACTTTATATAAGCAGGCTAATGGGAGAGCAGATGGAATTATATATACTATTATTCATGTAGAATAGCGACTTTCACTGACACATCTCGATGGATAATAATATGTATAACCCTATAATCACGAGATTTTTCTCATTCAATACATCAGCTCGACTGAGGTTTATTTTATATGGGTGTCAATTTTCCATAGGTGCAAGTCCCGTAGTTAATTACATCATAGGCCTCAACCTAGAAAAACTCTCAATTAAGAATATTATAGTATTCTCTTCTTCGTTTGATGTGTAATTGGGGTTCCTAAGTTCTATTCCGAAGAGGATAAGCTCTTATCTTTATCTTTAGTGATGATTAGACCTTTTTAAAACATGTGAAGATGTGATTACAATTTTAAGTTTAAAAGATAAAATATTAATTTAACACCTAAGCAGAAATTATAGATCTAACATTCATTTATGGTCTAAAGAAGAAACACTGAGGGATGAACAATCTGGACTTATGCTTTCCTGGAGTGAGCTGCTAGCTAACATCCTAAACACAATCAATTGCCCTATATATGCAAGATAAGAAGACTATCCTAAGAAATTAAAGATTTAAATCAGGGATACATAAAATATGCAAATGAATTCACCTAACGTCGTGTATGATGACATATGAAACAAATACATATATAAAATCTTTTATACATTATGCAAGATAATGGCCAACATGCACCTAAGTACATTCTACTTTGAGTCTTCTTTTACAAGCATCCTAAATATATTACACTTTACACTTCTATTTTGCAACAAAAAGAATGACAAATAAATATACATGCATGAATGTAATGTATGTGCATATAATTTAATAAACTAAAGTGCACAAATAAAAAAAATAATTATGCATGTCATGACATCCAGAGTACTGAAAATAAATAACACACCAAGAGTACTCTCCAGGAAAAGGTACCTGCATCATACCAAACCACACTAACAGCCTAACCTAAGACTAGAGTCGGTGATCATAACAAATAAGTTCTAGCGTGTGTAAAATGTCATGTGTTTTGAATATATCATTGGGAATTTGATGCACATTTGCTTTTCCAACAAGTTTATTTGTTTGCTTAAGATTAAGGAATTTTTAGTTTACGTTGTAAGTTTTAGTATCTTAGTATTTTATTAGGTGTTGGAGAGTTTGTGAGAGGAATTTTTTTACACTTTAATTAATGATTATTATTCATAATTGAGTTAAGAGTTTGTGAAGATGTAATTTATATATTTTATGGTTTCATTTGATTGATTAGGATTTTTTAGAGTTGTAAGTTGATTAGAGAATTTTAGGCATTCTATAAATTTATATGAATCTATTTAGAAGTTTATAGACTTGTTAGATCTTATTAATCATTTTAAATTATTAGAGTTTTAAGTTTGATATGCATTTCTTATATTTTTTAAATTTAATATGATATGGGTTACAAGGTTCAGTTTGTTGATGATTTATTTTTGTTTATTTATGTTAAATGATAATTATCCTGGTTAAATTAGAACCATGAGATTTGTTTCACCATCATTGAGGCTAAGTTAATAGCCTCGTAGGCCCGGGTTACTAGATAATCATCTTTGTTATTATTGGGTTTATTGCTTAGTGAATTTTAGTGAGTGACTATCATTAGGATTGATTAATTACAAGATTTAATATAAGTTAAAAGTTCATTAGTCATGTGTTTTATCAATTGATTTCATTACTTCTAACAATTTCTTATGTTGTTTGAAGCAAATGAACATAATAACATGAGTTCTACATTATGCTCATGTAATAGGCTAAACACACTAAATGTTAAAAGATAATGCAACATGAAAATAACATAAAACAAAAACCTACCTAACATACTAGAGCTCAAATTTTACTTAAATTTTTAATATTCCTGGCTAAAGGAAAACAATATTTAAAGGTTTGAAAAATCATTAAAGAAGTGATTCTTAGAATTGTTTAAACATTTTAAATCCAAAAAGAAATATCATTCCAGTGGTGCCCACTTCGTATGGGAAAACTGCGATATACATGGCACAAATAAGTGGCCTACACTACAGGCCTAAGATGACCATAAAGGTCTATAGGGCCCATTAGCCCACACGGCCAAGGCTCCGTTAGTGCACTAACCTATGTCCAACTAACTAAACATCCTAGCATATATATTGAGTGAGAAATTAAAAGCAATCAACAAAGTGTGTGCAATGTGTAATCATTTCGATATATAATGAGGAGTCTTTACAAGTAGTAGAGATTATACCTGACCATAGTGTGCCCTCTCAAGAGGCCCCAAGCAACGACCCGCTAACAACTGATACCGCAAAACACAAGTACCTCACAAAACAAAGTGAAGGGAGAAGAATATGGGTTAGCATATAAGCCATTTAAAGAGAAATTAAAATTTTTGTCTAGAAAGCCGCTTTAAGAAACAGTAAGAAAGTCGTCCCAAACGAAGTCTAAATGTGTGGAGCAAAATGGCGAGAAAAGGGAACCAACTTAATAAGAATCTTAAGATGAACAAATTTTGGAAATGCCTAGACACTGGAGCAGGCGAGGGAGCAGATGATGAACAATTATATAGAAAAACAGGATAGAAGTACCACAGCCATTAAAGCTGTAACATAAACATCACAGAAGTAAGCTTTGCCCCCTAACATACCAGAATACAAAACACAGGTTCTATATTATGGATCAAAGCGACAGATATCAAAGCCACAAGCTTTACTCATCATCATCTTCTTCTTCTTCATCCTACAAATATCCACAATTAATATCAGTATAATAAAAAACTGCAACTAAAATGAAAAACATTGTCAATTTAAGGATGAATGCAGCCAAGTAATGAGAGGGAGGGTAGTGAATGATAAAGAGTGATATGTAATTAATTCCTTTTCAAAAGATAGCGGATATAAACCTTCGTTTTTCTCCAACAAAATTTATTCTTCTTTTTGTCTTAATTTATAATCAATCTATCCACATTTCTCCTACAAAACCCAGTTTTCATTTTCTTTCCAATAAAAAACCAACTAGATGGAAAGATATCACTTTAGCGATTTCCTTCAGCAGAAACTAAAGATAAATTTTAATAATTCAGCTAACCATTCAAAAGTAACTTTCCTCATAATAACAGCTCTTTTTTATCAAGTTAGTATTGAATTCAAAAAAAAAAAAATTATCATTTATGATATTGCCTTCAACTCACTTGTAGAAAAAAACATACATGATGCAGGACAGCCTCGAAAAGGTTTAAAAAAAGTCATGTTTGATATGATAATCTATTTTTTAATTCTACATCCACATAAGAATGAGAGTAGAAATTTCAGAGATTATAATTTTCTAAATAGGGAACATTACATTATATGATATTGCTATTGGTGCGAATTTAATAAATTATGTGCCAAAAGAAGCTTTTGTCATGGAATCATAAAAGTATGTAATGATAGAATTGGTAGGAAGATAGCCATTATA
Organism: Dendrobium nobile; assembly: GCA_022539455.1. Classification (NCBI taxonomy): domain Eukaryota; kingdom Viridiplantae; phylum Streptophyta; class Magnoliopsida; order Asparagales; family Orchidaceae; genus Dendrobium; species Dendrobium nobile. The sequence goes on along the minus strand of CM039723.1, from coordinate 11,125,343 downwards.
CAATTCAATATTTACAACTCTGGAGTAAGCCTTGTTTGTTATATCATAAAAGCTTATTTTTCTATATGATTTTTCTTAGGACTGCCAAATGAATCTAGATGCAGTACTCCATGTTTTTACAAGCAAGCATCCTTTGGATCTCTCTACAAATCTTTAAAAGTATTTCCTCTTAGAAGTTGTTCGATTGATTGCCTGCCTACAATATTATAGTGACAAATATTAATTTATATTTCATCTCATCCCCATATAGAATAAGATTATCATCATTATAGATCTTTTGTCATATAAAGAAGACAAAAAAAAAAAATCTTTGACATAAAAAAGCAGGAATATGATTAGAAAGACCGTTAGAAGAAATGAATTATCAAATAAAGAAAATCTTTAACATTATATTGAGAAAAGCAGGCGGCTACAAGTATTGAGAAAAAAACATCCACCACACTTAAGACTAAACATAGTAACATACTAAGATATACTAACATTTCATCTCAAAAACATTGAAAATATATTAGCCCTGAATAAACTGAGATTTGATAATCTAATCATTAAACCCAGCATAATCAATATAGACAACCAACCTTGAGGGAGGGTTGAAATAATTTCTAAATCTATGACCAACACCATTCCATTTATAGAAATGTAAAAATCGGTTGATAATAGCTTTCCATCTATAACAATTCAACAATTCATGGACAACAACTTTTCAACTACAGCAATCTAACAATACTACTATTCATTGGAAAAGCTTGATCAAATACTACAAATTATTTAAAATACTGAGGACTTTGCAATAGATTTCAATCAGAAGTAGAATAAGAGAGAGACATTTACCTAATTATAGGAAGAGCAAGCGGTCGAGGAGGAGATCAGCTCATATTAGGGACATGTGGGTTAAAGAATTGTTGATCGAGAGATTTCATAATTTATTTAAAATATCACATTTTTTTACTTATTTACAAGACATTCTTGAATTATCTCTTGGAGTACATGATTCCCAAAGAAAAACCACTCGAGAAATGTTAGACATCAGCAAATCCCAAGTATAAAGTACATTTAATGTCATATTAATCTGTTAAACAACTTCAACCATCCAACTTGAATTCTACTAATAATATCCCCATCTATTTCACCATCAGTCTGAATAATAGATCCCAAATATCTAAAACGTGTACTCTTATTAATGAATTGATTGCCCAAAGTCACAATCCCCTTGCTAGATCTATTAATACTAAAAAAAAATTTTGGTGACAATAATATGAAAATAAACTAACGGACAATAAATTTCTTTTTGGTGAAGAAGAGCAAAGCATACCAGTTTCAAAGGAAGCCAATTCACGATACACTAAAGGAAAGAAAAAAAAAAGAAAGATCAAAGCAAATTTAAAATTTAAAATAGAGTGTATCCCATGTATCAAAATTAGAATTGGAAAACTTGTAAAATAAAAAGATACCAAAATAAACACATAGTAAGTTATACCAAACATTCACGGTAAAATGATAAAAAGGAAAAAAAATGAAGTTGTCGCATGAAGTGATCAACAAGACGGAGCTTAAATTTTCTTAAAAGGAAATGTATTAAAAAGAAAATCAAAAACATCTTTATAGGAATGGAAAAGGGCCAAATATTGCAAAAAAAAAAAAGAAAAAGATTTCAAACAATTTTTAACACATACAAAATTATATTTGTATGCTATATCAAGTTGCAAGCGTGCGTTGAATGGATACCATTAGTTTCTACCACAATGACATACTTAACAAAACTAGGACACATAAGCAATCAATTAAATAAGAATGAAACCTTGTAATAGCAAAAACATTGACAAAGGAAGTGTAATTGTAGAAGTATTAATAGCTTTACGAATGGGTCACTAGAGGAGCCCCATGCCATTACTTTAAATGGAATAATACTCAAACATGATCAAAACTACCTAGGGCTAACAATAACTATCATTGTTTTCACAAAAGAATTAAGCCATGTTTAATAATCGAATAAACATAGAAAAGCCAAGTGACAAGAAATGGTGATGAATACATTATCAAATCGAATAAACATAGAAAAGCCAAGTGACAAGAAATGGTGATGAATACATTATCAAATACATTGCAATAGAACTTAAAGCCATTTAATACGTATATTGATGAAGTCATAACAATTGGACTAGAAGTAAGAGGGGAAGAAGAAGAGGAAGGAAAAGAAGAAGAAGAAGAAGAAGAACACGAAGAAGGAATCAAAAGGAGAGACAAGAAAAATCTAAAAGATGAAGAAGAAGAAGAAGAAGAAGAAGAAGAAGAAGAGATTTCCTTACAAAGGGAGAGGTGGCCGGAGGCTAGGGTAGGTCGACGGCATCGGGTTCAGCCATGGCACGCAAAATCGAGAGTAAGAAAGGTTTGCCTCTGGTCTCGAACAAAGAGGACGTGATGAGAGAGAGATGGGGGCTCGGCTAGGGCTCGCGAATAGAGAAGAGCGAGAGGGAGAGGAGATCCGGTCAGCTTCTTCTCTGGGGCGGGTTGAACAAGAGCACTGAGAGATGGAGCGTGGACTTCAACTAGGTACGCTCGGGCAAGAGAATCGAAGGAGGATGGGGAGTTTTGGCCCATGTTTGAATAAAAGGAGATGGAGTAGGAGAGGTGGGCCCTCAGTCTGTTGGTGTCCTTTGCGAATGGAGATAATCGACAGGGAGAGAGGGTCTTTCCCCTCTAATGCGAATGGGAGAGACGAAGAGGGGCTTCGTTCTTGCTGTAGTCGTGTGAATAAAGGAGTCAAGAGACGTCAAGTGTTCTACCCGATGTCGCGATAATGCTCTATCCCGAGATGCCGCCTCCCGTATCTCACTCCTAATCGAGGAGATCATACGCTTGTGCCATCTATTGAGGGTGGGAACTTACTTAGAAAATCTATTGAGCTCATCTTTAAAATAATTAAGCTGATTTGGTTCAAATTTGGGTCCAAATCAAACTCAGTTTGACTCAAATTGAGTCGATTCAGGTTAAATTATGTTCGAAGAGGCTCAATTAAATTAATCGAACAACCTCATGGGAAAACATGCAAAAAATAAGGTCAATAAACACAACCCCAACATATATGGTGAACAATAGGTGAACCGCACATGTTGGCGTTGACCTCCTCATTTTTAAGAAGGTACAACCCAACAACGAATTAAAAAAACTCAACAAATATCCAACAACACAACAATCATCCAATCATATAATAATCGTGCTACCATGCAATGACCACACAATCATGCAATGATCACCCAAGCATACATCAATCACATAATTATACAATAATCTCCCAACCATATAATGATCATCAAATCATACAATAGTCAAGCAATCACACAATTACCACATAATTATGCCATAATCATCTAACAATCATCAAATCACACAACAATCATGCAATAACGCATTAACCACACAATCATGCTATAAACATGCAATGATCACACAATAAAGACATAATCACACAAGCATACAACAATCAATCAATCATGTAGTGATCACACAATAATGACATAATCACACAAGCATACAATAATCAATCAATCATGCAGTACTCGTTTAGGAATAACCAATTCGCGGGGGAAGGTGGGGTGGGGGGGGGGGGGGGTCTTGAGAGGAACTGTAATGAAACCGGGCATTTGGAAATATGAAAGTGTGGCAGAGGCACATATCTTATTTTTTGGCTTGTGCTTCTTGGCAGCTATCTAGCATTGAGTATATTGGGACCTAGAAATATTTTGTGATGAATGTACTGGAAAACCTTCTTTGAATTTTTCCAAGATCTTTGGAATTCATCTATTTCTCTCAGGAGTCGCTTGCTCTGGCTTCGGTGCATTTCATGTAACAGGCTTATATGTTCCTGAAATATGGGTGTCTGCAATGATCACATAATAATGAAATAATCACACAGGCATATAATAATCAATCAATCATGCAGTGATCACATAATAATGAAATAGTCATATAAGCATATAATAATTAATCAATCATGCAGAGATCACATAATAATGACATATCATACAAGAATACAATAATAAATCAATCATGCAATGATCACATAATAATGAAGATATGGTGGGATAAAGGGGTAGAAAGAAATTCAATATTTGTCTAACCATATCGAAATAACAAAGGCAATAGCCAAAAGAAAACTCAATGATCACCCAGTACACATGCACATAGTGACATGAGAAGCAAAGATACTCAACAATCACTGGACGCACATGCCCGTAATGATGCAAAAGAGGAGAAAGGTACCTCGACCATTACCCTAAACACATGCCCGCAATGATGAGAAGAGGAGAAAGGTAACTCGAACATCACCTAACGCACACATCCACAGTGATGAGAAGAGGAGAAAGGTAACTCGTCGATCACCCGACACACATGCCGGTAGTGCTGCGAAGAGGAGAAAGGAAAACTCGATGATCACTCAGCACACATGCCCGCAGAATGCGAAGAGGAAAAAGGTAACTCGACGATCATCCAGCACACATGCCCGCAATGATGCAAAGAGGAGAAAGGTAACTCGACGATCACCTAGCATACATGCCTGCAGTGATGCGAAGAGGAGAAAGGTAACTCAATGATCACCCGACACACATGCCCGCAATGATGCGAAGAGGAGAAAGGACCAACATTCACCTGACCATATTCGCAATAGTGAATGAGGACGACTCAATGCTCATCTGAGCATATTCGCAATAGTGAGACAAGGAGTCACAAGAAAACTCAACCTCCCAAACAAAAAATAAAGTAGGGGGAATGAAGAGGAGGTGAAGTATATCCCCCAAGGACTATGTCGGGCTACCAACCAAGAAGTGAGTTTAACATTCGTTTGACCATATTCGCAATGGTGAATGAGAACGACTCGGTACAAACCTGACCATATTCATAACATTGAGTAAGGAGTCTCCCAAAAGTCTAATGCCTGAGTCTCCCAAAAGTCTAATGCCTGTTTGACCATATATGCAACAATAGAAAAAAAGGAAAGAACACTCAAACACACATACGATGCACATGCCCGCGGTGGTTTGAGGAGAGGAAAACTCAACAATCACCCAGCACACATGCTCGCAGTGAAGTTAAGAGTTGATGAAAACTCAATAATCACTCAACACACACACCCGTAGTGATGTAAAAAGGAGAGGAAAACTCAACAATCACCTGCCACACACGCCCGTGGTGATGTGAAGAGGAGAAAAGTGTTAGATAAATCCTATGGATCGGTCTAGTCGGTCCATACTAGATTGGCCGTGTCGACTCCTATCTATCCATATAGAAGGATTGGGCTCGAACTACATTCATTTATGAACCCGCGCAGCATCCCTAGACGATACGTGTGTACCCATAACATGCTTGTAGGGGTCCATGTGGGTTTATGATTGCATTTAACCCTTGTGTACCTATGTGTATACAAATTACGGTGCATCGGTGGGGGCATTCTTTATAATATTTTGAAGCTACTCAGTTGTGCGGGTAATCGCCATTTGAATGCAGCGTTCTATTTGAATGCTCGTACACGCCTTCTGTCCTCTTGCAAAGATATCACAGATACGGTGGCGTGACATTGTACAGATTATCTGTTTGTTTCATACAAGTAGATTGTCATGCATTACTCGTACAATCTCCTGCTTTATGTTTGTAGATACTTGTATTTATTATAGATTCTTGATCTTTGCTCATATTTGTAATGTAGCATGTGTACCAAATATACTGCATTCACCATTGAATATTCCATGCATGTTTACCGGCAGATTGCTACATTCGTTGTTACTGCCAACAAGTGTTTGCATCTACTACAATTCTTCTTACATTTGTTTACAGATGATATGTCGAATGCATAACTGACCTCCTACAAAAGGGTATATAAGCACATATTTATTGCATATCATTCAGCGTTTGCTTGCAATGGATTAATCTACTTGCTTAACATTGGATGATGAATGATCGTAAAGGTGTCGTAGCATTCATTGCCTTCTGCTACGATAGGTTGTAGGCATACAGGTATCCTATATATATATATATATATATATTATATATATATATTATATATATATATATATATATATATATATATATATATATATATATATATAGCAGATACACAATCTTTGCATACAAGTAGCAAGTCGCCTGGGCCTCTATATTCACCAGAGACTTTTGTATTCATTACATGCTAAATCCTTATGCTTAAAGGGGATATATGCATATACTTGCATGACCAATTTATAGATAAGTTATGTCCGCTACAACTCCCTCATTCTCATTGAATCAATGCATATGAATTTCGATGGTCTACAAGGGATTGATGTATTTTATTTGCAAGTTGTTGTTGAATGTCGGGTTGACTACAATCATTGCAAATTCCTCGTATACATTCGTCAGCAACCTACAATATTCATTGTATGCTTCTTTTCAATGCTCTTAGGGAACTACTGCATTTATCCACAAATTGGTTATCAATGATTGGAGGGACTTCATAGTATTCGTGGCATATTTTTGATAGCCACTACAAGATTTCCTTCCTATTTGTAAGCTAGAAGCATGTATGGCTGAAATCCTACAACGATCCATAGGACTTTACATATATTACAAGTGTGTTGCCATCTGCTCGCAAGGTTGATACGAATGCCACTATCATTCGCATATGATTTGCAATGCTCATCATAACATTCTTGCGCATCTACTTCTGATTAGACCACATATCCTCCTTGATCATCATTGATTGTTGCATGCAAGGCTGAATATGCTCGGCTGTATTTAGATGCCAATTACAGGGCGTTGTTTCAAACATCATTAACTTGCCTATATACATTGACTAACAAGTCATTACATTCGTCAAGAACTTTTTGATGAGTCAACACATTCATCAAGGGTCTCCCCCATTGATGATTCAGGTTCTTCACATAGACTTGGGAGCATATTAGTGTGGACATTGCGAACTTCATATTATTCATGTGTAGGCTAAAGATTTTGCAACATCACTTGCAATAAAGTTACATATTCATGTTAATTATTTCTCGTGGGTGAGATGTAAGGGTTTTCCTTTAGTCCACCACAAATCATTGCTTGTTTGCTTTATATCCACTTAAAGGATCAAAATTCATTTAATGAGGCTCTCAGATTTGGACTGTTCATTTGTTGCATGAACACCTGGTTTCATGAGTTCCACTCAAGTCTTGAGTTCTTCAAATCATCACCTACCATTTGCACTTATTCGTATATTAGTGTTAGTCAGAAGTTATTGCATTTATGAAGAACTTCTTGTATACACTTCGGGCTTGATTGTATACATTGAATCATGCTCAATATGGAGACCTTATTAAATCTCCTAACTTAGCTCACAAGTGTATCACTACACCATTTATGGATAAGTTATTGTATGCATTTGGGGTTCCGTCATTTGTATGCATGGAGAGTTTGTTTTTTTTATGAATCTCACATTTGCATGCATGATATTCACTCCTAATGCATTTGAATGCTCGAAGTTATTTTGGTCTTTGATATTTTCATTTTGTTCATGCATTTATCATTTTCAAGAAACTAAATGATTCATAGGAAGTTAAATATTTTGTGCATTCAGGAAACTAAATGGGTTGGAGATAAGGCTAAGGAAATTGATAGTTTAGGATTTAAACTTTAGTATTCGGGTAAGAGTCGTACTAGAAATGGTGTAGGTGTTATTATAGATAAGAGTTTAAAGGATAATGTTATAAAAATTAATAGGATTAGAGATAGAATTATAGCTTTAAAAATTGTTGTTGATGATAAAATTGTTAATATTATAAGTGCTTATGCTCCTTAAATAGATTTGGATATGAGTTCTAAATTAAAATTTTGGAATGACTTAGAAGAATTAATACAAAATATACCTCTTGAAAAAAGAGTTTTTATTGGAGGAGATTTAAATGGACATATTGGTAGAGAGGTAGATGATTTTAAAAGCATTCATGGTGGCCATGGATTTGGAACAACGAATGAATGTGGCAAGACCATATTGGATTTTTGTTTAGCTTATGATTTTTTAATTGCTAATACCTTATTTAAGAAAAGGAATGAGCATCTCATCACTTGTAAAAATGGATATAATACAACCCAGATTGACTATTTTCTTATTAGAAAATTAAATCGTTTAGATTGCAAAGATTGTAAAGTTATTCCGAGTGAAAATTTATGTACCCAACATCGATTATTAGTTTTGGACTTTAAGATAAAGGGGCATAAAATAAAAAATAAAGTAAAACAATTTTCTAGGATTAAATGGAGGCATTTAAATAATATTAACAAAAATATTTTTGGAAATAAGATTTTAGATCTTAAGATTTTGTCTGTGCATGAGGATGTTAATATTATGTGGGAAAAAGTGGCTAGTGATTTTAAGAATATTGCAAAAGATGTCCTTGGAGTATCAAAGGGAAAAGCTCATAATAGTAAAAATAGTTGGTGGTGGAATCCTAATGTGCAAGAAAAAATTAAAAATAAGAAACTTTGTTATAAAAATTGGTTTAATTTTAAAAATGCTGATAATTGGGAAATATATAAAGTGGCTCGTAAGGATGCTAAAAAAGCAATATGCGATGCAAATGCATTAGCTTTTAGTAATTTATATAATAGATTAGATACTAAAGAGGGAGAAAGATATATGTATAAGTTAGCCAAACAAAGAGATAGGAGTAGTAAAGATTTAGTTCAAGTGAAGTGTATTAAAGATGAAGATCAAAAAATACTTTTCGTAGAAGATGATATTCAACAAAGATGGATGAGATATTTTGCTAAACTCTTTAATGAAGATTGTGAAAATAAGATTGACTATAGTGACCTTAGCACCCTAAATGAAAATAAAGATTTATGTTTTTATCGGCGTATTAGTAAAACTGAAGTTAGAGAGGCTTTAAAGAAAATGAAGGGTGGAAAAGCTGTTGGACCTGATGATATTCCAATAGAGGTGTGGAAATGCTTGGGAGATGAAGGAATTTCATGGCTTACTAAACTTTTTAATACTATTTTGAAGACTAAGAAGATGCCAGATGAGTGGAGAATGAGTGTGTTAATTCCTATTTTTAAGAATAAAGGTGATGCACAAGATTGTGCGAATTATAGAGGTATTAAGTTAATGTGTCATACTTTAAAACTATGGGAGCGAGTTATGGAGCATAGGTTGCGGCGTGATACTAATGTTTCTCAAAATCAGTTTGGATTCATGCCGGGTAGGTCGACTATGGAAGCCATACATTTATTAAGAGGTTTGATGGAGAAATATAGAGAAAATAAGGATGATCTACATATGATATTTATTGATTTAGAAAAAGCATATGATAAAGTTCCAAGAGAAGTGCTATGGAGAGTTCTTGAAAAGAAAGGAGTCAATAATGCTTATATTCAAATCATTAAAGATATGTATGCAGGAGCTATTACTTGTGTTCAAACACAAGGTGGATTGACCAAGTATTTCCCTCTTTCGGTTGGGTTACATCAAGGATCTGCCTTAAGCCCATATCTTTTTGCTTTAGTCATGGATGTTCTCACTAGACATTTGCAAGAGGATGTACCTTGGTGTATGCTTTTTGCTGATGATATTCTTCTTGTTGATAAGACTAGAGAGGGAGTTGAAGGTAAACTTGAATAATGGAGGTCAACCTTAGAGTCTAAAGGTTTTCGCTTGAGTAGATCTAAAACGGAATATATGAAGTGTAATTTTAGTAGTAATAGACCTAGTGAGGGAATTGTGACTTTGGGCGATCAAGTCATTAATAAGAGTACACGTTTTAGATATCTTGGATCTATTGTTCAGAGTGATGGTGAAATAGATGGGGATATTATCAGCAGAATTCAAGTTGGATGGTTGAAGTGGAGGAATGCATCGGGTTTGTTATGTGATAGAAATGTACCCCTCAAACTTAAGGGAAAATTCTATAAGATGGTAGTGAGGTCTGCAATGCTTTATGGTGCCGAATGTTGGCCTTTAAAAGAGAAGCATAATACTAAGTTAAGTGTGGCTGAGATGAGGATGCTCAGGTGGATGAGTGGCTTTACCCTTAGAGATAGGATACGAAATGAGCACATACGTGAAAAGGTTGGAGTAGCTCCAGTAGAAGATAAGATTAGAGAAAGTCGCCTTAGATGGTTTGGTCACATAAAACGGCGACCTTGTGATGACCCGGTTAGAAGAGTAGAGGTATTAGATTTGACTTATGTTAAGAAAGGTAGGTGTCCTCGGACACCGCAGCCATAAAATTTTCAATCCCACCGCGCCAGAGAAAGGCGTGTATGGGTCTTCGACACCTGTTTCAAAAGAGAAATAAAAATGAGACTATTCGATAAATGGGAAATTAGGTGCAAACGATTGATTTGGTGTTGTGGATAGGAAATAAGAAAATTAGTTTTTATATTTTAAATAAGTAAAAATATTAAATACAAACAATTATATTTTAAAAAAATTCATAAAGTATTTAAGATATGCATGTCAGACACGCTTGTCCAATTTGTATTTAATATTTTTAATCAGACACGTTTTTGGCATGTCGAACATGTCGAAATAGTGTCGGACGAGTGTCATGTCAGACACTACATGCCTCTTTGAGAAGAATTGTCAGTACATCATAACTTTACATGCATATTTTGATAACGAACAACATAACTTCTCACGATCTCTTCATCAGATTTAGGAGAACAAATTATACGATGCAAGTCATTAGTGAGTGCAAATATCACACAAAAAAACATGATATCAAACAATTTTTTAACACATACAAAATCAGATTTGTATGCTATATCAAGTTGCAAGCGTGCTTTGAATGGATACCAATAGTTTCTACCACAATGACATACTTAACAAAACTAGAACACATAAGCAATCAATTAAATAAGAATGAAACCTTGTAATAGCAAAAACATTGACAAAGGAAGTGTCATTTTAGAAGTATTAATAGCTCTCCGAATGGGGCACTAGAGGAGACCCATGCCATTATTTTAAATGGAATAATACTCAAACATGATCAAAACTACCCATGCTAACAATAACTATCATTGTTTTCTCAAAAGAATTAAGCCATCGTTTGATAATCGAATAAAAATAACAAAGCCAAGTGACAAAAAATGGTGATGAATACATTATCAAATACATTGCAATAGAAATTAAAGCCATTTTATACGTATATTGATGAAGTCATAACAATTGGATTAGAAGTAAGAGGGGGAGGAAGAAGAAGAGGAAGGAAAAGAAGAAGAAGAATAAGAAGAAAATGAAGAAGGAATCAAAAGGAGAGACAAGAAAAATCTAAAAGAAGAAGAAGAAGAAAAATAAGAAGAAGAGATTGCCTTACAAAGGGAGAGGTGGTCGGAGCCTAGGGCAGGTCGTCGGCGTCGGGTGTTCGGCCATGGCACACGAAACCGAGTAAGAAAGGTTTTCCTCTGGTCTCAAACAAAGAGGGGGCGACGAAAGAGAGATGGGGGCTCGGCTAGGGCTCGCAAATATAGAAGAGCGAGAGGGAGAGGAGATCCGATCAGCTTCTTCTTTGGGGCGGGCTTAACAAGAGCAATGAGAGATGTAGCGTGGGCTTCAGCTAGGTACGCTCGGGCAAGAGAATCGAAGGAGAATGGGGAGCTTTGGCCCTTGTACGAATAGAAGGAGATGGAGCAGGAGGGAGGCGGCCGCTCAGTCTGTTGGTGTCCTGTGCGAATGGAGAGAATCGAGAGGGAGAGAGGGTCTTTCCCCTCTAATGCGAATGGGAGAGACCAAGAGGGGCTTCGTTCTTCTGTAGTCGTGTGAATCAAGGAGTCAAGAGACGTCAAGTGTTCTACCCGATGTCGCGATAATGCTCTATCCCGAGATGCCGCCTCCTGTATCTCACTCCTAATCGAGGAGATCATACGCTTTTGCCATCTATTGAGGGTGGGAACTTGCTTATAAAATCTATTGAGCTCATCTTTAAAATAATTAAGCTGATTTGGGTCAAATTTGGGTCCAAATCGAACTCAATTTGGCTCAATTCGAGTCAATTCGGGTTAAATTATGTTCGAAGAGGCTCAATTTAATTAATCGAACAACCTCAAGAGAAAACATGCAAAAAATAAGGTTAATAAATATAACCCCAACATGTGTGGTGAACAATAGGTGAACCACACATGTTTGCATTGACCTCCTCATTTTTAAGAAGGTACAACCCAACAACGAATTTTAAAAAACTCAACAAATATCCAACAACACAATAGTCATCCATTCATATAATAATCGTCCTACCATGCAATGACCACACAATCATGCAATGATCACCCAAGCATACATCAATCACATAATTATACAATAATCTCCCAACCATATAATGATCATCAAATCATACAATAGTCATGCAATCACATAATTACCACATAATTATGCCATGATCATCTAACAATTATCAAATCACACAACAACATGCAATCACGCATTAACCGCACAATCATGCAATAAACATGCAATCATGCATTGGAGTATCTTGAGAGGAACTATAACCAATCTGGGCATTTGGAGTTATGAAAGTGTGACAAGGGCACATATCTTATTTTTTGGCTTGTGCTTCTTGGCAGCTATCTAGCATTAGGTACATTAGGACCTAGAAATATTCAGTGATGAACGTACTGGAAAACATTCTTTGAATTTGCCCAAGATCTTTGAAGTTTATCTATTTTTCTCAAGAGTCGCTTGCTTTGGCTTTGGTGCATTTCATGTAACAGGCTTATATGGTCCTGATATATGGGTGTCTACAATGATCACATAATAATGACATAATCACACAAGCATACAATAATCAATCAATCATGCAATGATCACATAATAATGACATAATTATACAAGCATATAATAATTAATCAATCATGCAGTGATCACATAATAATGACATATCATACGAGCATACAATAATAAATCAATAATGCAGTGATCACACAATAATGTAGATATGGTGGGATAAAAGGGTAGAAAGAAATTCAATATTTGTTTAACCAGATCAAAACAACAAAGGCAATAGCTAAAAGAAAACTCAACGATCACCCATTACACATGCGAGAAGTGACATGAAAAGCAAAGATACTCAATAATCACTCGACGCACATGCCCATAATGATGTAGAAGAGGAGAAAAGTTACCTCAACCATCACCCCACACACATGCCCGCAGTGATGAGAAGAGGAGAAAGGTAACTCGAACATCACTCGACGCGCACATCCACAGTGATGAGAAGAGGAGAAAGGTAATTCGATGATCACCCGACACACATGCCGGCAGTGATGCAAAAATGAAAAAGGTAAACTCGACGATCACTCTGCACACATGCTCGCAGTAATGCGAAGAGGAAAAAGGTAACTCGACGATCACCCAGCACACATGCCCGCAATGATATGAAGAGGAGAAAGGTAACTCAACGATCACCTGGCACATATGCCTGCAGTGATGCGAAGAGGAGAAAGGTAACTCAATGATCACCCGACACACATGTTCGCAGTGATGCAAAGAAGAGAAATGACCAACATTCACCTGACCATATTCGCAATAGTGAATGGCAATAGTGAATGAGGACGACTCAATGTTCATATGAGAATATTCGCAATGGTGATACAAGGAGTCACAAAAAAACTCAACAACTCCCAAACAAAAAATAAAATAGGGGGAATGAAGAGGAGGTGAAGTATATCCCTCAAGGACTCTGTCGAGCTACCAACTAAGAAGGGAGTTTAACATTCGTTTGACCATATTCGCAACAGTGAATGAGAACGACTCAGTACAAACTTGATCATATTCATAATAGTGAGTAAAGAGTCTCCCAAAAGTCTAATGCATACTTGACCATCTACGCAACAACAGAAAAAAAAGGAAAGAACACCCAAACACACAAACGATGCACACGCTCGCGGTGGTGTGAAGAGAAGAGAAAAACTCAACAATTACCCAGCACACACGCTCGCATTGAAGTTAAGAGTTGACGAAAACTCAATAATCACTCAACGCACACACCCATAGTGATGTAAAAAGGAGAGGAAAACCACGCCCGTGGTGATGTGAAGAGGAGAAAAGTGTTAGACCGGTCCTTTGGACCGATCTAGCCGGTCTATAAAGGATTGGCTCAGGCAGACAGGCGGAACTTTCCGCCTCTCCTGCATGCAGCTAGAAATCGCCGGGTCCAAGGGAGCTTTTTGGGAAAGATTTTTGGGGGAGTTAGGAGGGAAATTGGAATGTAGGGACTGTTTAGAGATTTCCTTTTAGATTTTATGCATTAAATACTTGATTTTCCTAGAGTTAGGGCATCATGAATTTGGTTGAACTTTGAGATCTCTTAGTTTCTTTGGGATCTAGTGGCATCTAGAGATTTGGGAGAGATAGATTCTTCTCTCGAATAGAGGATCAATTGTTTCGCGTTATTTTCTTCCGTTCTACTTGATTCTTGCAATAAAATTACAGTTTTTTTTCTTTTGGAGTTTGGAAGACATTTTCTCATTATTTTTCTGAAATCAATAGGAGTTACTTAAAACCTTCTAAGTGTTTCCTATTAAATTAATATCAAAGCAAGTTTTGGGACCATCGAAGGCTTATTTTTTTAAATTTCAATTGCAAAAATTCATCCGGAGGAAGAAACCTTTGCTGATTTTTTGATCAAAATCTAGAAATTTTGATGGTGGCCAAGAAGGTAGATGCTTTGGAAGAGCGTTTTGAAAGAGAGATGAGTCAAATAAAAGCCACGATGGAGGATCGAATTTCATCCATAGAAGACAAAGTTTCGACCATTGAAGATAAAATTTTTATCTTCATTTGATGGCGAAGTTATTGGAAAATCAAATCCAAACGGCGACATCATAGGTGAAGGAACCAATGGAAAGAACTAAAAATTTGGATTTTCATAAGAGGAAAAAACAATGTAGAAATCATTGAGGAGAAAAGGGGAAGGTGGGAGAGAGACGTGGAAAAGGGAGCAAGGAGTAAAGGGTGCTTTGGGAGAGAAAGGAGGGAAACTATGGTAGGAGGGGTGCTGATTTTGGAGAAATGAGGGAAGAAAGTGAAGAGGGGTTTGAAGATGAGCATGTAAGGGAGGATCGGGAGACATGGGGAGAGCAAAGCACTTAGGAGAGGGTAAAATATGGAGGAATACGGGGAAACGGGGGAGAGACAAAGGTGAGGAAGCTGGAGATACCAATTTTTTAAGGGGAAGACGCCTATGGATAGATCTACAAGGTGGAGAGGTACTTTGCCATCAATGGGTTGACCAATGAGGAGAAATTGACAGCAGCAGACCTATGTTTGGAGGGGAAGGCGTTGTCATGGTTCTCGTGGAGGGACTACATGAGACTTATATGGAGCTGGAGAGCATTCAAGGACTATTTATTAGAACATTTCCAAACCAATAGAGGAGGGGACTTCTATGAGCAGGTTTTTGCACTACTGCAGGACGGATCAGTGGCAAACTATCAAGAGCGGTTCAAGCACCTAGCCAGTTGGGTGGAGCAATTATCAGAGACTGCATTGGAGGGAAACTTCATGAAGGGGATCAAGACAGAGATCCGAGCAACAGTGAAAGTCATGATGCCTCGTGACTTGAGAGAGGCCATGAAGTTGACGCAACTGGTGGAAAATTAGAAGAATCTAGATAAGAGGGTCAGGAGCAATAGCTCAGGAGGCGTGTAGAAGACGATGACCACTCTTCCAGCACCCAAGGGGCCTGCATCAGACAACATTAATGAGACTCCTATCGAGAATCCAGTGGGAGCAGAAAGTGGGGGGAACTTCAAAAGAATGACGGAGAGGGAGATGCAGGAAAAGAGGATGAACAAACTATGCTTCATATGTGATGAGATATATACTCCAAGGCACAAGTGTAGGGATCAAACTTTTCATGTTCTCACTGTCTGTGATGACGAGGAAATTGAGGAGAGATGTGAGAGTATGGGAGAGAGAGAGAGAGAGATGGAGGACAAGTTGCATCTGGACGTGATGGAGGTCTCCCTGAATTCAATGTTGGGATTCACTCTGAATCATACCATGAAGATGAAGGGGAAAATAGCAGAAAGGGAGGTTGTGGTGTTGATTAACAGTGAGATTGATTAGGGGGATGGTAGAAGCAGTGATCATTCAACCCAGTATCAATCCATTTTCACTCAAGTGTTATTGATCAAGTGCTTTAGCAATAGTTTCCTTCGTTCCACCATGGGGACAAGGTGTCATTTTGGGAGGGGAGAATTGCTAGACCAGTTCAGCCAGTCCACATGAGACTGGCTCAGGCGGATAAAGGCAGAACTCTTCTGTCTCTCCTGCATGTGATTAAAAACCGCTGGTTCCAAGGGTGCTTTTTGGGAAGGATTTTTGGGAGAGTTCGGAGGAAAATTTGAATGTAGGGACTGTTTAGAGATTTCCTTTTGGATTGTATACATTAAATAGTTGATTTTCCTAGGGTTGGGACATCTTGAATTTGGCAGAAATTTGAGATCTCTTAGTTTTTTTGGGCTCTAGCGGCGTCTAGAGATTTGGAAGAGACATCCTCCTCTCAAATAGAGGATCAATTATATAGTTTTATTTTCTTCCGTTCTATTTGATTCTTGTAATAAAATTACTATTTTTTTCTTTTGGAGTTTGGAAGAGTTTTTCTCGTTGTTTTTCTGAAATCGATAAGATTTACTTTAAATCTTCAAGTGTTTCCTATCAAAAAGACACTCAACAATCACTCAATGTACATATCCATGGTTATTTGAGGAGAAAAGAGTGATAAGATCAAATGTCAGTCTGACCAAAAAGAAATAGTAGAATAAAAGATAGTAAGGAAGTCCAAAGGAATAACAAAAGGGACCTCCTAAGCAAAGGATTATGCAGGTAACATTGAAGGGAAAACCCCTCACACGGGTCAACCAAAGTAGGAGCACCGACATGGAAAGAAGATGAATATTATCATGCAAAATCAATGTAAAGTTATCATGACATCAATAAGAGAAAGAACATAACAGAATAATCACATAGAAAGATCCAAGGAAATGAACCCAATTGAAAAATAAAATCAGGACTTGAATAGAAGAGTGACTCCCAAACAAAGAAATAAAATCAAAGCCTTAATAGGAGGATGACTCCAACACAAGGAAATAAAATCATAGCTTGAATGGGACAATGACTTCCAAACAAGGAATGGTGGCATACAAGACATCAAAAGAATAGATGCGCACCAAATGGTTATTTCTATGTGATCAAATCAAAAAGGTAGCTGGAATCATAATCCAAAAAAAAAATCATAACTCAAAACAACTAGAATTCAAAAAGAAGAAAAAGTGTGATCACATTAATCCTTAAGAATAAGATATATTCAGATGTTGGGGTCCAATAATTTTCATATATGAAATTTCAAAATACTAAGGTGAACATTTCAACATACTCAATAGAGGAAACACTAAGAGATGTTAAACACTCATTAACTAATTTAGTTAAGTTTGATACAAATATATTTTTAAAGTGAAAATTTATCAAAGAGTAGGAGCATTATTTTTTAAAAATGAACAATTTACCTCTTGATTATCTTGACCCAGTAAAAAATGACAGCTGAAGATTGATTCAAAAATTCAGTAAAAAGTAGGTTGACTCAATCTAAACCCAAAAAGGTTAGGAATTTGAATTTTGCTAACCTAGCTCAAACTTCCTAGAAGCTAAACTAGGCTTTTTGAATTAAAATCTAATTCAAGAAATATTTAAATTAGAGAAAGAAATAGAATCTTCTTAATCTTCTTGCATGAAAAATATTTGTATATCTAATAGAATATCATTAATCCTCTTTCTCAATTTTGACGCACTTTGCGCATCTTTTGATTATTTGATACACTATGTGCATGCTTCTTTTTTGTACACTTTGCGAATCTTTCTATTTTGGGCTCATTTTGTGCCTTTTTATTAATTTTAGTACACTTTGCGTATCTTTTCATTTTTGTATTTGACTTCCTTTCTAAACCTCTAAAAAATACACTTTCTTAGTTATAAGATTATCTTCCAAACATAAGAGAAGAAAACTCACTCTCTTATGCAAGGAAGATAAAAAACTACGAAGCAAACTCGATCCTATGATAAGAATGAACACCCTGATTAAAAAAATTATGAAGAAGATTCATCAACATGCAAAAGATGCCTATGAGATAGAAAATTGCATGAAGGTAAAAAAGATTTTCATTTTCAAGCCTAATTTAAGTTTGATATAGATTTTAGTTCAAAAATGGAATTACCCCACACAAAAAATGAAAGGAAGAGAATAAACCTTTTTTTATGAATTATCATGAATCCACTTCTTTAAGTATTTAGAGGAATCAACCAATACTTAGTTATATTTTAAGTAGAATAAAGGTAAATTTTCATTTAAGAAAAATAAGACAACTACTCACTTAAAAAAAATTTCCCTCAATAAATTGCCCTATGTTTTGACTTTCAAACTTTTCTCAAATAAATTTTTTTTTAAAATTTTGCATATGTCAAATTTATGTAATTTGGATTTTTATTTGTATTGATATGAACCAAGACCCAATCTAAAAGAATTTAGACTAGGGGAATGATTGAAACTGAATTTTATACCAAATATATAAATCATATCAATAAAAAAAAGAACCTAGATTTTCAATTGAAATGATATAAATTATGATTAAGTCAAGAAGAATTCCAAATAAGAATTCATTGAAATTGTAATTTTGATTTGAATAAGAAGAGTAGAAATAGATTAATCTGGATTTGAATTTTAAAAAAATAGGAAAAAGATCTAATAAACTCAAATTTTTAATCAAATCTTTATACATTAAAAAGGTCTGATCTTCACTAAGGATTAAGAGAAGAGAGTGGAGTAGAAAAGTGGAACCCAAATTAAGCACCAAATTAGGAATATCTATAGAAGAGAATAATACAACATCCAAAGATGGAGAATGGGAGTTTCGGCCCTTGCCCGAATAGAAGGAGCAACAGGAGGGAGGGGGGCGCTCGGTCTCTTGGTATCTCGTGCAAATGGAGAGAGTTGAGAGGGAGAGAGGATCTTTTGCCTCTAATGAGAATGGGAGAGACCAAGAGGGGCTTCGGTCATGCTGTAGACATGCTAATTTTGGAGTCAAGAGACATCAAGGGTTCTACCCGATGTTGTAGTAATGCTCTATCCCGAGATGCCGCCGCCTGTATTTCACTCCTAATTGAGGAGAACATACGCATGTGCCATCAATTGAGGGCGAGAACTTGCTTAGAAAATCAATTGAGCTCATCTTTAAAATAATTAAGTTGATTTGGGTCCAAATAGAACTCAATTTGACTCAAATCGAGTCGATTTGAGTTAAATTATGTTCGAAGAGGCTCAATTAAATTAATCGAATAGCCTCAAGGGAAAACATATGAAAAATGAGGTCAATTGCAGGGTGCCATGGAGTGATGATGGGCACGGGGAAGGTGGAGATGGGCCAGGGAATATGTAGGGGAGTGATGTTGACCATATAGGTGAGGGAGGATTTTCTCCCATTGGAGTTAGAGAGCATTGATGTCATCTTGGAGATGAAGTGGCTGCAAACCTTAGGAGACGCAAAGGTCAACTGGAAGGCATTGATGATGGAGCTGACGGTGGAAGGGAGAAGAGTAGTGATAAGGGGAGATGGGGGGCTCTCCAAAGCCATGGTGCCACTTAAAACCATGGTGAGGAGTATCCAATAAGTTGGGGAAGGGTACTTGGTGGAACTATATACGCTAGAAGGGATCATATTGGAGGAAGGAGGGAAAGTTTCTCTTTCTGTACAACCATTGATCCAACTATTTAGTGAGGTTTTCCAGCCAACTCAGGGATTGCCACCACCAAGAGAATAGGAGCATGCAATTACTTTGAAGGAAGGTGTGTCACCCATCAGTGTCAGGCCCTACCGATATCCACAATTTCAGAAAGATGAGATTGAGAAGCTGATTAGAAAGATGCTATGAGGGATTATCAGGCCCTGTATTAGCCTCTTTTTTAGCCCAATATTGCTGGTTAAAAATAAAAATGGGAGTTGGATATTTTGTGTGGACTATAGGGTGATAAATAAGGAAATTACGCCAGATAAGTTTTTCATCCCAGTGATCGATGAACTGCTGGATGAGTTGAGGGGAGCAGTTATCTTCACCAAGATTTATTTAAAGTCCATAAACCATCAGATCAGGATGAAGGAGGATGTGCTTAAGACGGCTTTCAGAACTCGTGAGGGGCATTATGAGTTTCTAATGATGTCTTTTGGCCTCACTAATGTCCCAGCTACTTTTCAATCCCTCATGAACAAGGTCTTCAGACCTTTTTTTTATTTTAACAAGGTCTTCAGATCTTATCTCAAAAGATGTGTTGATTTTCTTTGATGATATCCTAGTTTATAGCAAGTCAGAGACTGTGGTACAAGCTGAAAAGGCTTAAGTTTGTTCTGAATTGGTGAAATCATAATGTGTTTAAGAATATTTTTTCAAACATTTTAATTGCGAAAGATAAATTCAATTGTCAGGAGACTCAATGCCAATTATTTCCTTCTGATGCTAACTTTTGTCTTTTGAGAGAGGCTAAAGATGGGCTTTATAAATTACTTGCTCAGGAGGAAATGTTTTGGAAATAGAAAGAGGCTGTTAAACATCTTTTTGAAGGTGACAACAAAACAAAATATTTTTATGTCTTGGCTAAGAGGAAACACATTATTAATTCCATTCATAAAATTAATCGGGTTGATGGTTCTGTTATTGAAGATGATACTTAAATTGCTAGCTTAGCTGTTCAACATTTTCATAATCATCTGAATAAAAATTTCAATACTGCCACTATTAATATTCCTAATATTATTCCTTCTCTTATTTTTCATGAGGATAATGTTTTCTTGTCTAAGCCTCCTTTGGAGGAAGTTAAATATACTATTTTTTGTATGAATTCTGAGTTGGTGGCTGGGCCTTATGGTTTCACTTCCAAGTTTTTTCTAGAAAACTTGGCATATCATTGGTAATTATCTCTTTTCTGCTATTCTTGATTTTTTGATAGTAATTATATACCTAAGTTTTTTACTACTACTACTATTGTGCCTATTCCTAAGAATAATTCTAGCACTTCTTGGAATGATTTTAGACCTATTAGTTTTTGCACCTTCACTTCTTGTTTTGCTTGAGCCTCTTATCTCTTATGATAAGTTACTTAGTACTGCTAAATTTTTGGGTTTTAAACACGTCTTATCTAATGTTTCTAATAAAATTTGGATTTTTTTGGAAAGATTTTGTTAGGATTGACATTATTAGTGATTTTAATCAAGTTATTCATTGTAATATTGAGAGTTCTAATTTGCAATGTTGTGCTTCCTTTGTCTATGCTGCTTCTTCTCGTTATACTAGAAAGATTTTATTGGACCAAATAATTCAATTTCATAATATTTGTAATCTTCCTTGGCTTGTTGGATGAGACTTTAATACCATTGCTAACCCGTATGAGCGTATAGGGGGCTCTCTCCCTATCTATCTTTCTATGGAGGATTTTAATAACATGATTATGGATTGTAATCTTATTGATATTGGCTTCTCTGGTGATAATTTTACTTGGCATCGTGGGCATTTATGGCAATGATTAGATCGGATTTTATTTAATGACTTTTGGATGCATTCTTTTGATTCTACTAATGTTGAACATCTGAGCAATACCCTCTCTGATCACTCTCCTCTTCTCATTAAAATTAAGCCTAGATTGAGAGATGTGCCTTCTCAATTTAGGTTTCAAAACATGTGGTAACTTCATGATTCTTTTATGAATATGGTGAAGGATAACTGGCTTGCCCCTTTACATCCGGATAATGCTATTTCTGGTATGCGTAGACTGTGGTTCAAGCTGAAAAGGCTTAAGTTTGTTCTGAATTGGTGAAATCATAATGTGTTTAAGAATCCTTTTCTTAACATTTTAATTGCGGAAGATAAAGTGAATTGTCAGGAGACTCAATGCCAATGATTTCCTTCTGATGCTAACTTTTGTCTTTTGAGAGAGGCTAAAGATGGGCTTTATAAATTACTTGCTCAGGAGGAAATGTTTTGGAAACAGAAAGAGGCTATTAAACATCTTTTTGAAGGTGACAACAATACAAAATATTTTTATGTCTTGGCTAAGAGGAAACACATTATTAATTGCATTAATAAATTAATCGGGTTGATGGTTCTGTTACTGAAGATGATACTGAAATTGCTATCTTAGCTGTTCAACATTTTCATAATCATCTAAATAAAAATTTCAATACTCCCACTATTGATAATCCTAATATTATTCCTTCTCTTATTTTTCATGAGGATAATGTTTTCTTGTCTAAGGCTCCTTTGGAGAAAGTTAAATATACTATTTTTTGTATGAATTCTGAGTCGGTGGCTGGGCCTGATGGTTTAACATCCAAGTTTTTCTAGAAAACTTGGCATATCATTAGTAATGATCTCTTTTCTGTTATTCTTCATTTTTTGATAGTAATTTATATCTATGTTTTTTACTGCTACTGTTATTGTGCCTATTCCTAAGAATAATTCTAGCACTTCTTGGAAAGATTTTAGACCTATTAGTTTTTGCACCTTTTATTATAAATTGATCTCTAAAATTTTGATGAATCGTTTATCTATTTTTTTGCCGCCTAAGCTGATTTCTCCTTCTAAAATGGGTTTTGTCAAAGGTCGTGCCACTGCTGATAACATCCTTTTGGCACAAGAATTTTGTCATGAATTGGGTGCCAAAGTGAGAGGTGGTAATATGATTTTGAAACTTGATATTGCTAAGGCTTATGATCATATCGCTTGGAATTTCCTTTATGAAATTATGAAGTTATTTGGTTTTGATTTAAAGTTTATCAATCTCAATAAGCTTTGTATTGAAAGCCCTTATTTTTCTATCATTGTTAATGGTAAGTCTAATGGTTTTTTAAGGCTTCTCATGGTCTGAGACAGGGTGATCCCATCTCTCCGACCCTTTTTATTATTGCAACTGACTACCTTTCTAGAGGTCCTGTTGATCTCTTTGAGAAGTATTCTAGCCTTTATTTTAAAACTTTAGGTGGTTTTCATATCTCATTTATATTTTGTAGATGATCTTATTATTTTTACTATTGCCTCTTAAAATAGGATTAATAAATTGTTGAGGTTTTTTCAACAATTTGAATTGGAGAGTGGCCTGGCACTTAATAAACATAAATGTGGCATTATATCTTCTAAGAAAGTTCCTTTGGACCGCATTATGGCTATTAAGAATTTAACTGGTTTCAGTCATGTTTGTTTACCTTTAAAGTACCTTGGTGTGCCTCTTTATAAGGATAGGAAGAAATCTTTTCTTTTTGATGATTTAATTTCGATTGTGCAAAACAAACTTTTATCTTGGGATTCTAACTTTCTTAGTTTCGGTAGTAGATTAACTCTTATTAAGAGTGTCTTTTGCTCTAGCCCTGTTCATAGCTTTCTTACTTCCTACTCAGGCTGTGTAATAGGATTGAGAAAATTATTAATAAATTCTTTTGGAAAGGGTCTAGTAACAATTTTAAAGTCCACTGGTCTTCCTGGAATAAATATTGTGGCAATTTTGATAACGGGGCTTTGGGGTATAAGTCGTTGAAGGATTTGACTGTCTTTTTCTTTTAAATTATGGTATAATTTCCATGCTAACTTGAACCTTTGGGCTAAATTTATGAATGCTAAGTATTGTGGGGAGAAGCATCCCACCATCTTTTGTTTTAGTAAAGATAATTCTAAAGTTTGGCAGCATCTTTGCAAAGTGGAATGGGCAGTTGAGCCGTCTATTTGTTGGAGCCTTGGTGGTGGTAATACTTTCTTTTGGCAGGATCGTTGGTTGCGAATCCAATCCATTGATTCTATTATTAATACTTCTTCCAATGCTTTTGTGAAGGTTAATTATTTTTTCACTTATAATGGTTGGGATATTGAGAAACTCTCTAATGTGTTACCTAATTTTATCGTTCAGCAAATTTTGCAGATCTATTTAAACATGAACTCTCTTGATGTTCAGATTTATGACTTAACTAAAGACGATAATTTTTTTTTAAAGGATGTATGACATTCCTTTAGAGCTAAGAAAGATGTTTCTAATATTGTCAAAATGATATGGCACAAAAGTATTCCTTCTACGATTTCTGTTTTTGTTTGACGGATTTTATATAATTTCATCCCTACGGATGACAATTTGAATAAACGTGGTTTCATTCTTCGCTCTAAATGCCAATGATATTATCATATGGACAATATGCATCATGTCTCTGTTTTTGGTCCTTGTGATGTTAAGGCCTGGACTTATTTTGAGGATATTTTGTACTTAAACTGCTTTAATGCTAAGGTTTCTATTTATGCTTTACTGAATTGTTGATTTGTTTATTCTAAAGGTCATATCATGAATGTTATTCCTTCCATTATCCTTTGATTTTTATGGTTGGATAGGAAAAATTTCCATTATAATGGTGTGGTTATGAATAATCATAGGATTATTCAAAATGATAAAGATAAAATTAGGGATCTTTTTTCTGCTAAGAATTTCAATAATTATCACACAGATGCTGTTGATTTTGGCATTAATCTTGATGTGGATAACTGTCATAAGGTCCCCAAAAGTATCATTTGGTTAAAACCTCCTGATAATTTTTTTAAGTTAAATGTGGATGCTGTTTTCACTAAGATTTTGGCGAGCTGTGGTGGAGTCATCAGGGACTCCAATGGTGGTTGCATTCTAGGTTTTGCTAGTCCTCGATTATAATTTTGATGTTAATACTACTACTACTTTTGCTGTCCTCTATGGTTTAAGGTTGTGTTTCTCTGTTAATTGCATTAATATTATGGTGGAAGTTTGTTCTTCTTATTGTTACCAGTCTTTTATTTTAAGAAATGACAAGATTTGCTCTTCTAATTTGTTTTACATGATGAGGGAAATTCATAAGGTGTTGAGCATGCTTAATTTCTCTTTTTCTGCTATTGAGGTGAATGGTAATGCTTGTGCTAACGCCATGGCTAGGTCTGGCTATGGGTTGGATTCCATAAAGGATTTCTGTAGTTCTAATTTACCTTCTCCTGTTAGGGGACTTTTAAATTTGGATAAGAGTTGTGTTCCTTATATTATTCCTTAATGTTATTGAGGCTGCTGATTTGTTGTTGGATTCCTATTGTTCTATTTTGGTTTTTCTCTGTTGGTTGGTTTGTTTGCATTTCTACTGGGTTACTTGTGCATTTTCCCTACCTTTGTTGAAGCATTATGGAAGTGTGCTGCTGGGTACTTCAAGGCCTAATGGTCTTGGCTGTTTCAGTATGGTTGGAGGTTATTCGTTTGCTCTCAATTGTAGTTCTGGGAGTGTGCTGATGGGAACCGTTAGTTTCGTGAGGGCCATGTGTTGCTTGTATGGTTTGGTAGCTTTTCACGGGTCTTTGGCTTTTCGGACTCCCTTTGGTTTTATCTGCCTGCTATGTTGGTGCAAGTTGAGGGAGGGAATTTTTCCCGTTACTGCTATGTCCTGGGCTTTTGTTTTCCTTGAGCCTATTGCTAGTTTGTTTACCAACTATTTGAATTTCGAGATTAGTGTTTCCCCCTTAGCTCTTGGTGGCTTGCTGTTGTGGTGGGGGCTGGCTTATAAGACTAAGGATCCTCTAATTTTTTCTCTGGCTGTTGTGGTGGGGGCTGGCTGCTATTATTACTTTTCTGTCCATTACCCTTTTCTATAAAGTGCATTTTCCCTGCCTTTGTTGAAGCATTATGCTGCTGGGTACTTTCCTTTTGCTGTTTTGGGTTAGTCTTATGTTTTTGGCTGTTTCAGAAGGTTTGGAGGTTTCCTTACGTTTTCTTTGTTTGTTCTCCTTGTTCTAGGAGTGTGCTGCTGGGTACTTCAAGGCCTAGTGGTCTTGGCTGTTTCAATATGGTTGGAGGTTATTCGTTTGCTCTCAATTGTAGTTATGGGAGTGTGCTGATGGGAACCGTTAATTTCGTGAGGGCCATGTGTTGCTTGTATGGTTTGGTAGCTTTTCACGGGTCTTTGGCTTTTCGGACTCCCTTTGGTTTTATCTGCCTGCTATGTTGGTGCAAGTTGAGGGAGGGTATTTTTCCCGTTACTTCTATGTCCTGGGCTTTTGTTTTCCTGGAGCCTATTGCTGGTTTGTTTACCGACTATTTGAATTTCGAGATTAGTGTTTCCCCCTTAGCTCTTGGTGGCTTGCTGTTGTGGTGGGGGCTGGCTTATAAGACTGAGGATCCTCTGATTTTTTCTCTGGCTATTTGGCATGGGGTTATTGATATGATTCTTATGCGGTTTTATCTGTTTATCTACTAGTGGATTAAGAGACAGTGTACTCTTGGGTTGGTTTGTCTCATTTTTTGTGGTAATTTTGATATACATTGCTACTACAACAAGATTATGCTTTATTTCTACTGCTATTATTACTTTTCTGTCCATTACCCTTTTCTACATAGTGCTTTCAATGCAGGTGATCGTGCTGCTGAGCTGCTCAGGAAGTATTTGGAGCTGAATAAGGTTTTTTGTACCTTTATGATTTTTTGGGTGCTCGCTCTTGTGCACCGTAGAATGTACCGAGGTATATGTGCATTTGCTTAGTATGGAACTCGAGCTCGTAGGTATATTTTTACTTTTAATTTTATAGCTCTTCGGAGGAGTACAGAGCTTGAGTTCCCATTAAGAACCGTGTAATCGTTTTTTATATAAACGAGTAGGCCCCCTCTTGGGTTTGTCCTAAAAAATAAAATAAAAAAGTCACTCTCCCAGATTGGGTCAAATATACCGCCAAGGCGATGGTGAGGGATTATAGGTCTTCGGCGAACTAGAACAAGTTCACCTTCTTTAAAGCTTCTAGGACGAACCATTCGATCATAGGCCCAAGTCATTCTTGCTTTGTAGGATTCTAAACTTTGTTGAGCTTGAAGTCGAACTTCATCAAGAGCTTCAAGCTCTTCAAGTCGTAGAAGATTGTTTTCTTCTTTGGTTAATTCGTATTGAACAGCAATACGAAGAGACGGTAGCTCAACCTCAAGAGGTAATCTTGCCTCTGTTCCGAAAACCAAAGAGTATGGAGTGGCTTGCATTGCAGTTTTATAAATAGTACGATATGCCTAGAGAGCTTCTGTCAACTAATCGTGCCA
Organism: Dendrobium nobile; assembly: GCA_022539455.1. Classification (NCBI taxonomy): domain Eukaryota; kingdom Viridiplantae; phylum Streptophyta; class Magnoliopsida; order Asparagales; family Orchidaceae; genus Dendrobium; species Dendrobium nobile. The sequence goes on along the minus strand of CM039723.1, from coordinate 11,098,236 downwards.
TTCTCTTTTATTTTTAGAGAGAATTTTCTTGAGCAATTTTACCAAGGTTTTATTAAAAGCTTCCGCTAAACCATTGGCTTTTGGATTTGATATCAAAGAATAACGCTAGCCTATTTTATATCGTTCGATAAATTTATAGATTTTAGCTTTTTTAAAGGTCGTACCATTGTCAGATATAACTTGACGTGGTATTCCAAATCCATAGACAATATTATCTTGAAAGAATTTCATCACATTGTCTGCTTTAACTTCTCTTAAGGGAATTGTTTTAGCCCATTTTGAGAAATAGTCAGTGGTAGCTAGGATGAACTGATATCCTAAAGAAGATGGTGGTTCTATAGGACCTATTATATCGGTACCCCAGCTTTCAAATGGCTATGACGCTACTATAGGATGTAGTAGATTGGGAGGTTGATGAATGACATCTCCATGCACTTGACATTGATGACATTTCTTAGCATGGTCGATGCAGTCTTGAACCATACTTAGCCAATTATATCCCATACATTTGATTTTGATTTTCATTTTTTGTGCAAATTAGTTTGCATCACACAATCCTTCATGAATTTCACTTATGACATTCGGCTTGATATTTGCGAAGCCATAGATTTATTTTTGGGCAATATCCCTTTCTTGAAATATCTGATGAATGGTTCTCTCTAAACACTTTCATCAGATATAGCCAAGCTCTCTTGCATTTCTTTCCCTTCATCGTCTTGTATGATAGCTGGAGTTAACGCGTGCCTGTTTTGAATAATTGGATCCTCAAGTGGATTTGCTAGTTCTTTGACTAGCTTTGCTAGTTCATCGGCTTTACCGTTTTCACTATGTGTAATTCTAGTGAGAGTTACCTCAGGAATTTGTTGTAGGAGTTTCAATGTATACTCATGATATGAGATTAATTCAGGCTTATTGATTTTAAAAGCACCTATTATTTGTTTGATTATGAGTTAAAAATCTACATATATATGAAGTTTCTCAATTTTCATATTAATTGTCAACCCAAGACCCGCTATTAAGGCTTCATATTCAGCCTCATTATTAGTGCGAGTCTCTGTTAAGCTATAGGAATATCAGAGTATTCCTTTTTGCGGTGTAATGAATATAAGGTCAATGCCCACTTGGATTATCAAAAATCTAGGTGGCCTGGCTGGTATTATTGATGAAGCTCCATCAAAATAAAGCTCTCATTTTTGCAGATTTTCTTTTTTCTTTCAGTTTGAGTGTTCGCAAATCTAACAACTCATCATTGAATGGAGAATCTGCAGTTAAATGATGGGCTGCTAGAAAATCAGCTAGAGTCTATCCTTTCACCGGTTTTTGTGGCATATATGTTATGTCAAATTACATTAACAAGACAGCCCATTTAGCTAGACGACCAGTGAGAGTGGGTCTAGTCATTAAAAATTTTAATGGATTTACTTTAGAAATTAAAGTGATTTTATGGGATAACATATATTTCACAATTTTTGAGTGCCAAAGATAAATGCTAAGCATTGCTTTTCGATTGGTGAATATTTAGATTTTGCCCCTAGTAATCGTCGACTGATATAATTCACAATTTATGAGTGGCAAAGATAAATGCTAAGCATTGCTTTTCGATTGGTGAATATTTAGATTTTGCCCCTATTAATCGTCGACTGATATAATAAAGGACATTTTCTTTGCCATCTTCATTTGTTTGTACTAGCAATGCTCCGAGTGATTCTTCCAGAGCAGTTGTATATAGGTTTAGGGGTTTTCTTGGGATTATGACAGCAAGGATTAGAGGATGTAGCAAATATTGTTTTATGCTATCAAATGCCTATTTACATTCATCATCCCATATAAAAGGCATATTTTTCTTCATTAGATGTGCAAATGGTTGACATTTACCTGAAATGTTAGATATAAACCTTCGAATGTACGCTAATCTACCCTGAATTGAATGAAGTTGTTTTAAAGTTTTTGGATGTGGCATTTCCACTATTGCCTTAATTTTAGAGGGATCTATTTCGATTCCTCTATGACGTACAGTAAATCCAAGGAATTTTTCGGATGTAACACCGAAAATGCACTTTAATGGATTCATTTTCAAATTGAATATTCGAATTCTTTCGAATACAATCTTAAGATCATTTACATGTTCATGTTGAACTTTACTTTTACAACCAAGTTATCAATGTAATATTCAACATGTTTATGAATTAAATCATCAAAGATTCGAGTCATTGCTCTTTGGTAGGTAACTCAAACATTTTTCAAGCCGAATGTCATCACCTTGTAACAATATATACCAATAGGAGTTTAGAATGAGGCATGTTTTTCATCATCTGGATCCATTTTGATCTGATTAAAACTCGATTATTCATCCATAAATGAGAACATGTCATGATTTGATGTATTATCGACCATAAGTTCTGCAGTGAGAAATCATCCTTTGGGCATGATTTGTTCAAATCCCGGTAGTCTATACATACACGAATTTGGTCGTGATTTTTCTTTACTGGAACGATAATGGCAATTCAGTCAGCATACTTCTCGTCTCGAATAAAACCAACTTCAATAAACTTCATGGTTTCAACAATGACTTATTCTTCAATTTCAAGTCACATTCGCCTGGGTGCTTACTTGACAGGCGGTATCCTGGCAGCGATGGAGAGTTTATGCACTGTCACCTCTGGCGATAATCCAGACATTTCAGTATAGTTCCATGTGAAATAATCTTTGTATTCAAGAAGTAACATTTTAGCTCTTCTGTTTTGTCTTGCGAGATATTAGCACAGAGGAATATAGGTTTGGGATCTTCTTTAGTACCTTAGTTTATTTTTTTGAGCTCATCCACAGTAGCTTGGCCACATTTATCAAACTTCTTATTCTCCTTCCATGGTCAGTTTGCTTGAACATCATACCTTATTTGTGTGATTAGCTTCGTAATCAAAAAGGACATTTGATAGTTCATTCCTTCTTTCCCTTATGAAAAAAGGTTTAAAAGTTTTAGAGATATCATCCTCTTCGCTATCACTACCGAGATGAGGCACTGAGCATATTTGCTTTGATTTATTCTTGTCTTTATATTTCAACTTTTTTCTTGTCCAGTGTAACAGCCTGAATTCTCAGAAGTTGACTCCCTTTTGTCTTTTGAGCTATAAAATACTTGGCGTCATCATAGATTTTGACTTCGTGCACCAAGAATGATTGTTCATCACCATAAATGCAAAATTCTTCATTATCTTGAATGTATTTCATACATTGATGAGGTGTTGAGGACACTATACCATACTCGTGGAGCTATGATCTTCCAAAAAGTGCTTTGTATTAAGTTCCCCAAAGTTCAGAGGCAAGACAGAGTTCTTTGCCCTTATTCGTTGAATCCTTATGGAAGCACCATGCTTCTATTCAAATACTGGACATCCATGACCAATCCTTTGAACATTTTGAGGCTCATTAGATTAACAGAGAAACCTGGATCGATTAAAATTCTATTTATTTCAATATTGTTACTCTTCGCAGTAACATATAGTGGCCGATTATGATCTGTAGTTCCCAAGAGCATATCACTATCATAGAAAGTGATTGTAGTAGTATTCTACGTATGCAAAGCTTCTTTAAAATTTTGCTTAGCAAAGAATGTTTCACATTGTTAGGATTTTGCAAAGCTTTAATTAGTGTTACCCGAAGGTTCTGAGACATAAAAAGGGTGTCATAGACACTCAATAGTGCAGGTAATTTTGCGGAGATGGGATAATACATTGTAATCCACATTTACACTAGCAACCTTGGGCTTAAGAGGCTCTTGTGGAATAGCAACTTCATTTAGTTGAATATTCTTATCATTATCTTTTGTTTTCTTTTAAGGTGGAGGAACATGTTTTCCACTTCTCAATTGGATTTGTGTCACCACTAAAGATGAATTAATTTCAGTTTGAGAATTCTTTGAAATCTCTATATCTTCAACCTCCTCAGAATCTGAGCTGCTTTCAAGTTTTTGACATTTTTCTTTAGGGATCTTCTTACCCTTATAACTTTCTTCATCAGAAAAATGTAATTCTTCATCTGAATCAGTGAAAGGTGCCGGTGTATGATGTACTTCCTTAGAAGGCATTTCCACGTCAGCTTTATAGATAACAAGAGATGCATTGTGTCCTCTAGCAGCCTTTCCACCTCGTTTATTTATAACCCGGCAAGTCTCAATTTGAATACTCTCTTCCTTTTCTGACTCTGAGTCAATAAATAAATCAGTCATGTATTCCTCTAACTTGACAGGACGCCTTGGAGGTTGCTGATATTCATTGATGGAGTCAATGTATTTTTTGAATCACAATTTTTTGTCTTGTTAATTTCCCCTTCTTTTCTTTCTGAGATTTTGATTTAGGCTTACGTTTTTCTTTTTGATCTTTGAAATATTTTAAAAGTTTTTTCTCTCTTGAACTGGGCCCTCCTGCCACTAGATTTTTTGAAGAAATGAGACTTAGATCAACTTCCAATTCTAACGCACTTTTACGATGAATACCTTCAATAGGACATTCATCATATGTTAGTTTTTTTTTAGATAAAGGTCTCCCAATCACCTTCATTTACCTGAGGTGCTTTTCCTTTCTCGTTCTCTATGCTTTGACAGGATACAGAGGAGATAACATTAGGTTTCTCCCTCTTGGGATTGACAAGAACACTATTAAAAAGTGTAAGTTCACCATTCTGATAATTCTTTTTGACTCAATCTTTGAATATGAAATAGTCTTCAATTGAGTGACTTATGATCCCATGGTACGGACAGTAATTCGTATCATCAATTATGCCAGCCTGTTTTGGTCGGTGAGATTCTGGCAATTGAAGGCTGATCTTTAGTGCATGCCTAAAAATCTTCCTGTACATTCCTTCTTGAAAAAATATGGCTTGTTAATTTTCTCCTGCAAAGTAGGAGGCCTTTGTCTTTATCTTATTTGTTTCAACATCTTTGGTGAATTCATTGAATCTTCTTTTTCTTTCTTCTCCAAGGAAGATGGGAATGTAGTATTCGCCTCGCTTCTTTTTGAATCAAATGTTTCGATCTGTTTTTCTTTCCTTGACAGATTATTATTATAGTTGAAGCTGACACCTCTAGGCCTAGATAACCTTTCAAATTTGGCTACACGATCCTGTAACTCCTAAAATATATTGATTGTAGCCATCGACAGATATGGAGCCATATAATCATCTATATTTCTCATTAACAACTCAACAACATGCTTTTCAGTGAGTTGTTACTCACATTTCATGCTGAGAATTCTCCACCTGATTATATACTTTGTGACTGATTCCTCTCTTTTCCTTTTCTCAAGAGCAAGGTTAGCAATAGTCACCTTCTTTGTTGCACTAGCGAATGTTCTTACTAAGTCGTTGGGTAACTCAACATACCATCCAAAAATTGTACATGTTAGGCTACTAACAAATTGGCGTAATAACAGAGCATCATTACCACCTGTATTTCCACAAGTAGCTTTGAATTGCCAGGTGTTGACGAGTATTTGCAGTACCATCAAATATATTGAACTTTAGCTCTATGTACCCCTTTGGACACTTCTCTTGGCCATATTTCATCGGATATGGACGACCTTTCCCAACCAAGGCTTCGACAGCTTCAAAAGCAATAGTTTCTTTAACCTTTTGACTGATGAGATTCTTAATTTGAGATTTGCTAACCATTTCATCTTCCTTAGAAGCTATCAAAGTTGGCTCCTGTAACTCTTCTAATCTTCTGTCAGGAGTAACCAATGCATCAGGAATAGTTTGAACATTCCCTTGAGAATTTGCTATAGGTGGTTGATTATTTGTAGTCATCATGCCAAGTTGTCCAAATAATTGTTTCATCATGTTACTCATCTTATCAAGACAAGCATTCAAATGATGGATTTCTTGATCTTTCTTCTGTTATATTGATTGCATTTCTAATTGCAATCTCTTTACGACTTGTTCAGCTTCTTCCTCCTCAACTTCTTCTAGTTGTGGAGTTCTATTCAAAGCCGTTGCTTTTTTTTGGTCTTCTCGTAGTTGTTCTTCATTTTGCAAATTCAATGCTGCACTTCTACGAGTATATCGTTGATTAACTCGATCAGGTATATGATCAACTATTCGGACGACTTCAATGTCCACGGGACTAATACACCCTTCAACTTCTTCATCATCATCATAGTAATTATCATCTTCATCCAACTGATGATCCTCTCTAAGTTGGGATATCCGCTTATAATGTATGACTGGAGAGTCAGGGTATTCTTTATAGACATGACAGCTTTCCTCTTTTTGTGTAATTACATCAACAGAAGTCACCTTATTAGGGGATAATTTCTGGACAAGAGATTTAAGTCGTCCTTTATAAATTTCTTTATCAAAATCATCTTTCTGAGCTTAAGGATATTTGGGTCTTTTTGGAATCCAAACTTTCTGTCTTCTCGGAGTCACATGTCGATAACCACCAACATCAGAATATACCTTTGAATGGTCATATCCATGATACCATTGTTGGGGCCTTCGTTTATCATATCTTATGTTATAGTCTCTTGCATGTAAATTATCAGAAGGCTCTCCCAACTATTTTTTTTCATAATATGGGTATTGACTCATATTAGGATAGAATTATCTAGGCTGTCGGTAGTGGGGAGGACATCTAACTCCTCTCTATAAACTCTTGTTAAGAATTTGTTGTTCTTAGGATGAACCGCGTTTGAGGCAATGACTTCAGTAACAGATTTCCTCAATATTCGTTGTAGATTTTTATATTTAACAGCCTTTAGTATTTTGTATATCTTGGAATATACAGATTCTTCCTTCTTTGACGGCTGTAATTGTCAACGTGAGGTCTCCCAGAAAGACTTCTTCAATTCACCCTTATAATTATTTCTCTTGACCTATGAAACCAGTCTCGATTCCCTTCTTCGAGCTCTCCACATTTATAAAATAGGGTTCCTGGTCCGCCCCTATTCCTTATAAGAGGCAAATAAAATGTTACAAGTTCCTCAACATTATGTACATTTTGAGTAATGATTTCTTTGAAATGTTGCGGGAGAACACACGTGACTACACATTCATTGTCTTAAATTGACAGATTTTCTACTTTTTAAGAGTACTTATTGCACTTCATTCATATAGATAGACTTGTAGTCGTAGTCATCATCTGAATACTTTGCCTTCTTTTTCTCCCTAGCTATTGATTGGCATATTTCCTGAGATTTAACAGGGATGGCATCATCCTCGTCTGTGCCACTCCTAAGGTGAGGCACATGTTTTCTCGATCTAAAAGTGATCACTACTTTGGGAAGAGTCGGCGTTGCCTTCTTTATCTCCTCTTTCTTCTTCTCATCTTCTAATTTAGGTTGCTTTACAGCTTTTGGATTTGCTGCCTTAGTCTCGAGAGAACTCGACAGCTTTGATTCTTTGGGGATGAAGTACCTAGCATCCTCATAGATTTTCACCTCATAAACCGCAGAGGGCTGAATATCACCAAAGATTTTGAACTCCTCTCCATCCCTAATATACTTCATACATTAATCCAGTGTTGACGGGACAATGCTGTAATCGTGCAACCACGGGCGACCTAGCAACACCTTAAATGAGGTGTCTGCATCAATCACATGAAATTTTGCCTTGGTATAGAGTTCTCTGAATACTAGAGAGCATGAAGGATCTTAGGGTCTTTTACCCCTTCTCATTGAATATGTGTACCATTAACTTGTCTTACCCGAGGTACTGCATATCGAGACAAAGTGATCTCATACCTTTCAAGCTTATAAGGATAATAGAAGACCCAGGTTTAATCAAAATTTGGCTGATTATCATCCTGTCATTTTCTGCATTAACATACAAAGAGCAGTTATGTTCTATCATTCCAAGCATCATGTTGTCCTCGGCGAAAGTAATGATCGGCTCATTCCGAGCTTTCAAGACCTCAGTCAAGACACTCAGTAAAATATGCTTCGTATCTTTTGGGGTCCCTCAGAGCCTAAATCAAGGCGTCACCAAAACGTCGTATATGCTGAGCTGTGCTGGGATTTTTCTCAAATGGAATAGGATGTTATAATTTATCCCTTTGGTTGGACTATCTTTTCTTTTTAGGTCCTTGGGGATAATGTCTTCGTTTACAACTATATCCTTCCCCCTGTCTTTATTAGGGATCTCTTTTTTCGACAGAGACGATAGTGTCTTACACTTTCCAACTGTACTTGGGAACCTCTTGCTCATACTCATTTGATGGTGCATTTTCTTCAGAGTTAACCATCATTGCATTTGGAGATTCCTCCATTGATTCAGAGTTACTGCTCAAGTTTACCTACACCATTTGTGAAGCAATATTGGGCTCTAATTCATCATATTCTGGAAAATATAGATCCTCCTGCACACTGTAATTCATTGGCAACACCATCATACAAGATTTAGAGGGTGCTTTTTTACTTTTGGTCTGAGCTACTAGTGTCATCAAAATAACCCGACAAGTTTCCACGAGGAGTGAATCCTCGTCAGCCTCTTTTCCCTTAACTTTGAGCTCCACCATAAAATCAGCAAGCCTAATGGGGCGTCTTGCAGTTTGGTAGTATTAATCCAAATTGTCGATAACCCTTAGGGTTGCTGTCTTTTTCTCCTTGGGCTTCCTCAATTTGGTCTTCTTCTTAGAGGATTTTATCTTTCCAGACTTTGAAGAACCAACTTGGTTTGAATGTTGTTTTGATGACAATGCTCGCACAGTAGGCAGTGCCTTAGGATCTAAAACCGGTTTCATAGGAGACTTCCATTTCACAGCCGAAACTCCTTAAAGCTGCCTTAACATTTTCACAATTTTGTTAGAGACCAGTCTCCCGCTGATCTTCTTGAATCGGCTTCTTTTCATTTTTTCTTTCTTTAACCGGGAACACGGAGGAAGTCGTAACTGTCTGTGTTGATTTTTTTCTAGGATTAGTCAATACATTATCTGACAATGTGAGGTCTCCCTTCTAATATTTTCTTTTGAGCCAATCGTTGAAGATGTAGCAATCTTCATTGGGATGGTCGAGCACTCGGTGATATGGGCAGTAATTTGGATTGCCAATTTCTTTCGACTCCTCCGACCTTTTGCACTCTGGTAGTTTCAAACCTGCTTTTAACGCCTGTCAAAATAACTTGGCGACACTCTCTTTTAAATGAATATTCCTTATTCATCTTGTCTTCGAGGGATGGGAACATTCTATCATCAATTCACATTGTTGCCTTGAGTGTTCTCCTCCACCTTGAAAAGTTCGTGGCCTATCATTCCCCCCCAAGTATCAGCTTCGGCTGGAGGCTAGGATTGTAGAATTGTTTTGGCTTTTCATCATACTGGATTAGTTGTTTGCTTTTATCTATATTATAACTTGCTTCCCCTTACTCGGCCTAAGGGAGGACAGAATAAGTTTCACCTTTCTTATCATATGAGGCTTTAACTTTCTTGAGCTTATCAGAGTGGCTTTCTAATCCCGACAAGTTTAACTTCCCAAACTAGGCCACCCTATCCAGTAGATCCTGAAATGTGGTAATTGTAGCCATTCATAAGAATGATTGCATCTTATTGTCGATGTTTCCCATTAATAATTAGACGGCGTATTCTTCCTCGAACTGCTACTCAAATTTCATGCTCGAGTTACACCAACAAGTTATATATTTCGATACAGACTCCTCTTTCTTCTGTTTATTTAAAGCGAGGTCGGCGATCGTAATCTTCTCGGTCACACTAATGAATCTCTTCACAAACATAACCTCTAATTCTGCAAAAGTTTTCACATAGTCATTTGGCAACTCAGCATACCATTCTAAAGTAGTTGCTGTCAAACTATTAACAAATTGAAAGAGTAGGGCATCATTTCACCCTGTATTCCCGCTGGTGACCTTGAATTGTGCCAAGTGCTGCCTAGGATTATTATTACCATTAAACGTATGGAATTTTGGGACATAGTACCCTTTCGGTACGACACTTGGTCATATTCGGCAGGGTTCGGGTGACCCTTGCCTACTAATTTTTTTTCTTGGTCAACAGCTATAGTTGTCTTGATCTTCTCAGTGATGATTCCTTCCAACTTTGCAGTAGTAACATGTCAGAAGTATTTGCAATATTTTGTGGGGTGGACTAGCGAACGATATTGTGGGCCGATGAGAGCATTTCTCTGCATCATCATCGCTATCTAAGCTATCATCACAGTCCTTTTCTTGTTCAACTGAGAGATCTCTTTATCCTTGGCTCTCATTTGTCGCAGCATATTAGTAAGTTTGATGTTTTCAGCATCGAGAGGATTCTCCTCTGCTTCCTCTACTTCTTCTCCTCGAGAATGGCCACCTCTGCCAACGATGAATCCAGCTTAATCATGACATCAGTAAACTTGTCCAAACCGTGGTTGCCAGTCACAATCGTCCTCACCATCATCATAGTCGGCCTTTGTGTGTCTTACCATATAAATGACTTCCATGTTTATTTATATGGTGTCATTTATTTCTTTCATATATCCTTCTATATTTTCTTCCTCTTACATATATTCTCCCCCTTTTTCCTCCAATACTCGGATCTCCGAGCGGCGGCGCCACTGGATCTCTGGTTCTTGATTCGGGCAAAGAGACTTCTTCGACCAGCGGGCTGCGGTCAAAGTTGGTTTCTTCTTTTGGGGGGTTTGATGAATGACGGGATCCCCTGGAAGATTCTCCAAGGTGTCGACCATCATGATGGGCATCATTGTGGGCCTTCTTTTGGACCCACTTCTAACATTGTTTGTTAACTGGGGTGGATATTCGGGAAGTCACACCGGATGTCATACTCAAATTTACTTCTCTTTATCTTTGTTCTTTTTCATTTCCCAGAGGCTTTGGCCTCCATACCCGCTTTCCCTTCCACGGGGACCTTTTGGCAGTGGATCCCCGAACACACGGTTCTAGTGTCACACCCCGATGCTCACCTGGTGGAACCTGTCTTCTTTCTTTCTTATCTGCTGCAACAGACAGGCGTTCTCTCGGTGGGGTCCTTCTGGCCTCAATCATCAAGGTGTCCACAACATCAATCTTCCCGGGTACAGGTAACCCAGTTGATAGAGTTATGGTATTTGCAGTCACCACAGAAATCCTTCCACCTATCACAATTCTCTTGGTGGCTGGGGTCTCCGGCTGTGAAAGATGTTCAACCCAAGTCTCTTATAAAGATTTTCAGCAATATCAGTAGCCCGCGACGCTGGCAGATGCGTCTGGCGTATAACAGCTTCGATATTAGGTCGTTGCGTAGGCAAATTCGCACAACGGGAAGAAGCTCCGGCAGGGTGGAATATCCTGGCAAGCCTTTCAACGTTTACGCCATTCACAAGAACGACGGCAGTCCTTGCAACGACTGTCGGGAAGTCAAGACTACCAAACTGTATGGTAGCTCTAGCATTTCCAGTATTAATGATCGATTTGCTAGTTGAATGCTGTCGCCACGTCCCAGTTGGACAATGAATGAGTTGTTTTGTAGATCCATATACACAAATGAAAGGTAAGGGTAAGTAATCAGTGTTTGATACATTACCCCACACTTTCAAAATGAAGAGACTTGCACATAATTGAAAATAAAAATAGATAACATTAGCAAATAAATAAATAAAATAAATTTAAAACCCTTTTAACTACGTTATCTCAATAAATTTGTTTGAATGATCATTTTTAAAATATTCAAAATTTTAATTTCTTAAATGATCGTTTTGAAAAAGTTTGGAATTTTAAGCCCATATTGAAAATTTGGCCTCGGCCTCCACCCGCTTGCTTTCTTCGAGGGAGTTTATAGATAAGACACAGCCAGAGATTTCGCACTCATTTTACGGGGACTTTATGATATGAGTTCTGGTTTCCTATAAGCGCAAGCCGCTATAGTTAATTACCCTTCCCAATAATGAGAGAGAACTTTCGATTAAGGCTAGTCATTGATGAATACGTCGTACTCGTAGATATGTGGTATCCGGCATATAGTAGCAGCATGAGCTTAGGAATTTGGGAATTTGAAAATTGAGGGGTTGATATTTAAAATTTAAAATTTCACCATCTTGCACTTAAAGCGAATGGTGGGGAATGAATGATGGACCCGATCAATATCTCGGTCGATGCCGTGACCAAATATTTATTTGGTAGATTGAATTGTGTCAACTTCTATCCATCCATATAGAAGGACCGAGCACGAACTACATTCATTTATTGACCCGCACAACATCCCTAGACGTCACATGTGTACCTATAACACACTCGTCGGGGCCCATGCAGGTCGTATAATTACACTTGCCCTTTTGTGTACCTATATGTATACAAACTGTGGTACATGTGCAGGGGTATTTTTTGAATATTTGACATCAGCCAGTTGTGTGGGCTACTGCTATTCGAATGCAGTATCATATTTGGATACTCATAGATGCCTTGTCTTCTTCTACGAGTATTGCAGATCCGGTGGCATGGCGTCGAACTGGTTATCTATTTGTTTTATAAAAGTAGACTGTCGTGCCTACTTGTTTCTTTCTGCATGTGGGTTGTAGTGTACTAATAAATCTCATACTACAACTGATAGATGTTGCCATATGTTGCATCTCCCTTGTATCTTCCTTGTGGGTGAGGTATTAGGTGCACAACGAGTCTCGTTCAGTAGCCCGTAGGCATTTACATTTGTTGTAGTCATCTGCCATTTTGTTCATTGATGACATTTCGTGTACAAAGCGGGTCTCCTACAAAGGTCTGTGGGTACTTGCATTTGTTACATGTCATACATCTTCACATACAAGAGGATGATGTATTTTCTTGCAATTGTAAGGTTGTTGATTGTAAGGATGTTGTAACATCCGCTGCCTATTGCCACAATGGCTTATAGGTGCATAGGTATCTACCCTCGTTGCACTTCATACATCCTTACTGATAGGAGAATGGTGTATTCACCTACATTTGATTGCATGAAGGCGGTATTTACTCGACATTCTTGAATACCTCTTCATCGTTGTTCATTGTATGTGATATCGGATGCTTGCAGCATCCCTACTGTATCATCGAGTGTATGAGACATCTTTGCACATTTCACCATGTCATTCCTTGCATCTCTATTTCATCTTTCTTATCTATGCTTGCAGGGAGTGTCACCGTCAGCATGTAGTTCATATGTTCATTATATATCAACTCTTCTTATTCGTAAAAGTTCAATGTATTTGTTATCCATGACATCTTTGATTGTTATTGATCATTAATTAAAATGTATTCCTCATCATCCATTTCTTCATATGTGTTGATTGTTGTCACTTGAGGGAGTCTAGTGTACTTGTTTATACTTGAGTGACATCAATTATGTATGAGCCTTGGTGTTCTTATTCATGAGATTTATTGCAATCATTTTTGTCTCCCTTTATTGTCTACAGATGGAGTCGTATTCATCACAAATCTCTTTGACACTGGTTACAAGTTAATTGGCATTAGCTCTCACAATCTTCTTATCACTTGCAAACAAGCTAGCTAAACATCTGAGTTCTTTGTCTTCAGAATGATTTATTATATGCATGACAAGCATAGTATTATTGTTCATTGATATGTGCATATGTATATCCATCTTGCTTGTTACTTACGAATGAGATGTAGGAACCTTCGTTGTCCACTATGCATATTCATTTGCGTGCATATTTACTTGAATGATCTAGATTTGTTCATTGAGCCTCCATGTTTTGATTACTCATTTGTTAAAACCAGTATCTAGTTCCATGTGCTTCATGCAAACTCAATTCCTTTAAAGCTCACTTGAGTTCTTTTGAGTCGTCATCGATGTTTTTAAATAATTGAGTTTAAAGTTCAATTCCTTTTGCATTTTGTTCAGATCCCTTATTAATTCTCATTTGATACAAAAGCATTTTAAGTTTAATTTTCCTATCGTCCTCTGTTTGTTCATTTAAGTTCAATTTAAGTTCATTTAGATTCATTTCATTGTTTATTCAAGTCCCCTGTTGTTCAAATTGCAAGTTCAAGTCCCTTGTACTTAATTCAAAGCAGGTTCTCTTCTTTTTTGTCCAAGTCCTCTGCATCTTCAAATGAAATTTCGGCAGCCTCCCAACATGTCTCCCCCGTTTAGAGGAAACTACAAGAGCCTGGCTTTCCCACCACGTGCAATAAAAGCGTGTATGGTAGGTGTCCGTAGACAATGCGGCCAAAGTTTTCATTCCCACCATGCACAATAGAGGCATCTAAGGGGTCAGCGAGGGTACCTGTTTGAAAACACACTTATTTTCACGCATGTAAGAGGTCATAGGCGCCGTACAGGGTTCTCATCTCACCACGCTAATAAAAGCGTGTATAGGCGATTTTCCGGTACGCTACGAACGCCAAAATGGGGCTTTAAGATCACCCGCTTCGTTGCTAGCATCTTGATGCACTTCCTCCCACCACGCTAACAAAAGCATGTATATGTGATTGTTTTGTCGTGTTGCAAGCTTTGAGGTGGGCTCTCGGAGTTTTAGGGAACAGAGGGTTATACCTTTGTATTCCGGTGAGGTAGTGCTGGCATGCATATCGAGGCAACGGAAAGAGAGGCACTTGTATTTTTCTTTTACTCTCTATTTTTTTTTAAGTCCTCTCTTTTCTTTTTCTTCTTTTTTCTTTTCTTTTTTTTTTCTCTTTTTTCTTCTTTTTTCTCTATTTTTTCATCATCATATCTCGCTCTCTCTCTCTCTTTCTCTTTGTAGACCGACGGTTTGCGAACAGGGCAAGGAGGAGGGAGGTCGGGCATCGAGGAAAGTGAGAAGTTTAGAGGATCCGTGGAGTTAGAGTGCTCGGTTGAAGGTGGAGATCAGACAACGTAGAGGCTAGGTCAGCTTTGGTTGAGCTGGGTACAAAACATCAGAGATGATCAAGTTGTTGTGAAGGGTTTGAGAATGGGGATGGTTGCAGGAAGAGGCAAAGGGAGGTTGAGATTTGATACATGGATGGATGGTCGCGAGCTTCACTGTAGGGGAAGAAGTAGAGTGTAGGTGTTAGAGTCATGGTTAGGGCTCGGCGGCTGGATTGGAGGAATCGACAAGGAATCAGAAGTAGAGGTACTATTTGCATGAGCAAAATGAAGAAGGAAATGTTCGTAGATTTCAGCAAAGGGAGGAACAGTCGAAGAAACGAATCAAGAGCCTCAAATGCTCTTTTTAATGACATAAAAAGAGTACGATTCAACGGGACTCCTGCAGGAATCGCGGTTTTTTGCAGAATTTAGGGATTACGTGGATTTTCATTTGATTTTGATGATGATTTTTTTTTTCTTTTTTTCTTTTTGATTTGATGTTGAGGTCAACAGAGCTATTAGATGAGTTGCATGGATCTGTGATATTTTTTAAGATCGACTTAAAATCCGGATATCATAAAATTAGGATGCGACCTGGAGACACCTACAAGACAGCTTTTCGAACGCACGAGGGGCATTATGGATTTTTGGAGATGTTGTATGGTCTCACTAATGCACCGGCAACCTTCCAGTCCCTGATGAATAGAGTATTCTAGCCCTACTTGCCAAGGTTTATGTTGGTTTTCTTTGACGACATATTGGTTTACAACATATCCAAAGGGGAGCACTTAGAGCACACTTGAGAGTTGTGGTGTCGACCTTGAGGGAGCATTTCTTATTTGCCAACAAGAAGTGTTCCTTCACCCAGTCCTGAGTGTAGGGCTGCAAACGAACCGAACCGAGTTGAGTATGTGAGTGTTCATGTTTGAGTTCGTTTATCATTAGCTTGTTCAAGTTTAGTTCATGTTTGATTCAAGCTTTATTGTTTGTGTTCAAGTTTGGTTCATTTAATTTAAGGGTGTTCATGTTTGGTTCATATTCGGTTCATGTTCGATTTGTTTAATGCTTATCAAGCTTTAAACAAACAAGCCTTAACGAGCTATGTTCGTGAACATATTTAACCAACAATCTATTAAACAAACAAACATTAAATTTGTTCACATCTTAAACAAACAATCTAGTAAACATGAACAAATGTGAAATGTCTTTTGTTCAAAAAATTAAATTTATAATAAAAGCAATTGTATATTTAAAATAAAAATATGATTAATCTACATGAATATATTCTTAAATAAAGCTTACATGTTGCATTTATTTCCATTCGAGCATTTTATCGAGCTTAATGTCAAGCTTGTTCACAAACTTAAATGATGTTGTTCGTGAACATAAATGAATCGAACACATTAGTGTTCAAGCTTGTTTATTTAAGGGTCGAGTATTTAAAATGTTGTTCAAGTTTATTTGTTTTGTTAGTTAAATGGTCACAAACGAGCTTTACTCGAACAGAGCATCGAGTAGCTCGTCGAACGATTGGTTCGCTTGCAGCCCTACCGAAGTGGAGTACTTAGGGCATGTGATATCTCAGGATGGAGTCACTACTGATCAAAGTAAAATTGAGGCCATGCTCAGATGACCCATACCTAAGAATCTTATTCTTGGGACTCACCGGCTACTATCGAAAGTTCGTGAAAGGATATGGATTAATAGCAGGGCCATTGACAGAACAGTTCAAGAAGGACAACTTCAAGTGGGGAGAATTGGTCACCCATGCTTTTGAGGAGTTGAAGAAGGCTATGACCAGTATGTCAGTCTTAGCCCTTCCGAATTTTAGCCAGCCATTTCTTCTGGAGTCAGATGCTTCGAACTTTAGGATAGGAGCAGTACTCATGCAGAACCAGAGACCCGTGGCCTATTTTAGGCAGTGTTGACAACTCATGCCAAGCTCAAGTTGGTTTACGAGAGGGAGCTGATGACGATTGTGCTGGCTATTTAGAAATGGCGACTGTATCACCTTGGAAGGCATTTCATCATCAGAACTGACGAGAGAAGTTTGAAGTATTTGTTGAAACAAAGAATGATCACTGAGGAGTATCAAAGGTGGCTTTCCAAATTATTGAGTTATGACTTTGAAATCCAATATCGACCCAGAGGGGAGAATAAAGAAGCATATGAGTTATCCAAATGCATGGGGGGATCCTAGATGATGGCATTGTCTGTACCCTGGGTGATTAATTGGAAACCACTAAGGAGAGAAAGCGAACAGGATGCAAGCCTGAAGAGAATTAGGGAGGAGCTGACAGGAAACAAAGACAACCATCCAGGATATTCAACAGAATGATAGAAGTTGCTTCATGAAGGGCGGCTTGTGCTTCCAAAGACCTCTTCTTACATCCCCAGCTTATTGCAGGAGTTTCATGGGACAACCACTGGAGGGCATTCGAGGGCCCAAAAGACCTATCGTTGGTTATCTGCCAAGTTGTACAGGGAGGGGATGCAAAAGGATGTTGAGAAAATGATGAATAGCTGTGATATATGCTAGAGGCATAAGTATTTAGCTATATCTCCAGGAGGGCTCCTCCAGCCGCTAGCTCTGTCAAAAAAAAGTGTGGGAGGATATGACCATGGATTTCATCGAAGGGTTGCCTAAGTCATAAGGTAACATGATGGTACTGATGGTAGTGGACCGGTCAAGCAAATATCCCCATTTCTTTCCCCTTCTGCATAGTATCAATAGCAACAATTTTTATGAGAGAAGTGATGAGACTTCATGGAATATATGAAGCGATTATATCAAATAGGGACATGATCTTCCTGAGCCAGTTCTGAAAGGAATTGTTCAAAATGCAGGGGACGGTCTTGAAAAGAATTATCATCCTCAGACGGATGGGGAGACAGAGGTGGTTAATCGTAGTGTTGATACCTATCTGCCGTGCTTTATATCAGATACAACCAAGTTATGGGCCAAGTGATTGGCTTAAGCAGAGTATCGGTATAGCACATCTTATCATTTAGCAGCGCGTACTACACCATTCAAAGTGTTGTACGGACGATATCCACCTCGCTTAATATACTATGGGCAAGGCGGCACACCAGTGGCTTCGATAGAACAGTACTTAATAGAGACAGAATCTTGGGACAGCTAAAGGGACATTTATTGAGAGCATAACATAGTATAAAGAAGGCAGATGAACATAGGCATGTGTGAAATATAGTTAATTTTGTATTTTTCTCTCCTATTATTATTCTAATTTTTATAAATATTACATAATTAATTATTTTTATTACAAATATAATATTATCTAATGCAGTTCATATACTGAAAAAAACACCTAAAATTCACATACACATGCATATAAGCACATGTTAATTTTGTATTTTTCTCTCCTACTATTATTCTATTTTTTTATAAATATTACATAATTAATTATTTTTATTACAAATATAATATTATATAATGTAGTTCATATACTTAAAAAACACATAAAATTCACATATACATGCATATAAGCACTGTAATCATACAAGATTGAGCTCTTGTATGAGCTAATTTTATATAACTTTCTCACTATTATTTTCATCCTAAATGTTGTAATAATTCACACAAGCATGCACACAAGCACACAACAAATGCACAAAAGGTTTAATTTTTTATTTCACTCAAAAAAATCAAACAAGCACATATAATTCATAGTATAAAGAAGGTAGATGCACATAAGCGTGTGTGAAATATAGTTAATTTTGTATTTTTCTCTCCTATTATTATTCTAATTTTTATAAATATTACATAATTAATTATTTTTATTACAAATATAATATTATATAATGTAGTTCATATACTGAAAAAAACACAAAAATTCTCATACACTTGCATATAAGCACATGTTAATTTTGTATTTTTTTCTCCTATTATTATTCTAATTTTTTATAAATATTACATAATTAATTATTTTTATTACAAATATAATATTATATAATATAGTTCATATACTGAGAAAACACATAAAATTCACATACACATGCATATAAGCACATGCACTCATACAAGATTGAGCTAATTTTATATTATTTTCTCACTATTATTTTCATCCTAAATGTTGTAATAATTCACACAAGCATGCACGCAAGCACACACGAAATGCACAAAAGGTTTAATTTTGTATTTCAATCAAAAAAATTAAACAAGCACATATAATTCATATCACATACACACATGCAAACATATGCAAACACTCATGAAATATGGAGTTGATTTAGATCATTCTCCTACTATTATTCTAATCCTAAATGCACCAACAATTGACATAGAAATGCATAGAAGCACACTTAACGTAAAATAGAATAAGTTTTGTATTTCATTCAAAATATTCAACCAAGCACATATAATTCATAACACATGCATGCATGAAATCATGCGCAAGCATTCATGAAAGATGGAATTAATTTTATATCATTCTCCTACTATTATTATTATCCCAAATGCACCAACTATTCACACTTGTATACATGCACACACATACTAATACCAAATATAATTGATTTATATTTTACTCAAAATATTCAAACAAGCACTGATGAAAGATAGAGTAAATTTTATATTATTCTCTTACCATTATTCTTATCCTAAATGCACCAACAATTCACGCAAGCATGCACACAAGCACACATATTAATACAAAATAGAATTAATTTGATATTTTAATCAAAGTTTTCAAGCAAGCACATATAATTAATATACATATGCACTCATATAATATGGAATTAATTTATATCCTTTTTCTACTATTATTTTTATCATAAATGTACTTACAATTTACATACTAATGTGAAAATAGAGTTAATTTTATATTTATCTCTCCTACAATTACTCTATTTTTAATAAATATTATATAATTATTTTTATTACAAATATGATATTATATAATGTGGTTACATACTCAAGCAAACACATACAATTCATATATGCATGAATATAGACACATATACTCAAGTTAAATGAAGCTAATTTTATATTATTCTCTTACTAGTATTTTTATCCTCAATGCAGTTACAATTCATAAAAACCTGCACACAATCATACCTAATACAAAATAGTTAATTTTGTATTTCACTCAAAATTTTCAAACAAGCACATACAATTCATATCGCATGCATAAACACTCATAAAAAAAGCAGTTAATTTTATATTATTCTTCTACTATTATTTTATCATAAATGCATCAATAATTCACACACACATGCACACAAACACACATATTAATGTACAATAGAATTAATTTAATATTTTATTCAAAGTATTCAAATTAACACAAGCACACATAACCACATGCACTCACATAAAATGGAAATATTTTTCTATCATTTTCTTTACTATTATTTTTATCCTAAATGCATCTACAATTTACCCAGACATGCACACAAGCATACATACTAACACAAAATATAGTTAATTTTGTATTTTTCTCTCCTACTATTACTCTAATTTTTATAAATATTATAAAATTAATTATTTTTATTACAAATATGATATAATATACTATAGTTCACATACACGTACATACAAGCACATGTAATCATGCAAGATGGATCTAATTTATATTATTCTCTTACTATTATTTTCATCTTAAATGTTATTACAATTCGCATCCATTCACACAAACACACCAAATGCACAAAAGATTTAATTTTGTATTTCACCCTAAAAAAATAAAACAAGCACATATAATTCATATCACATAGACACATGCAAATATGTGCAAGCACTCATGAAATATGGAGTTCGTTTAATATTATTCTAATTCTAAATGCACCAACAATTCACAAACCCATGCACACAAGCACACCTAATACAAAATAGAATTAATTTATATTTCACTCAAAATGTTCAAACAAGTACATATAATTCATAACACATGCACACATGCATGCAATCATGCACAAGCACTCATAAAAGATTGAATTAATTTTGCATCATTCTCCAACATTATTATTATCCTAAATGCACCAACAATTCACATACATGCACACATACATATTAATGCAAAGTAAAAAAAAAATTTATATCTTATTCAAGATATTCAAATAAGTACTAATGAAAGATAGAATTAATTTTATATCATTCTCTCACAATTATTTGTATCCTAAATGCACAATAAATTCACACAAACATGCACACAAGCACACATACTAATGCAAAATATAATTAATTTTATATTTTAGTCAAATTATTCAAACAAGCATATATAATTAATATACATATGCATATGCACATGCACTTATGTAAGATAAAATTAATGCAAAATAGAATTAATTTTATATTTTACCCAAAGTGATCAAACATACACATAATTATTGTACACATGCACTGATGTAAGATAGAGTTAATTTTATATCATTTTTTTACTATTATTGTTATACTAAATGCACCTACAATTTACTCACACATGCACACAAGCAAACATACTAATGCGAAATAGAGTAAAATTTTGTATTTCTCACTCCTACATTTACTCTAATTTTAATAAATATTATATAATTATTTTTATTATAAATAAGAAGTAATATGATGCGATTTACATACTCAAACAAGCATATACAATTTACATACACATAGATATAAGCAACATATGTTCATGCAAAATAGAGCTAGTTTTATATTAATCTCTTAATTTTTTTCTTATCATAAATGTTATTACAATTCAGACATACATTAACACAAACACACAGCTAATGCAAATAGAATTAATTTATATTTCACTCAAAATATTCACAAAAGCACATATAATTCATATCACATGCAAACATACGCAAGCACTTATTAAAGATGAAGTTAATTTTATATCATTCTCCTACTATTATTTTTATCATAAATGTACCAATAATTTACACACATGCACACATAATAATACAAAATAGAATTAATTTTATATTTTATTCAGTATTCAAATAAGTACTCATAAAAAATAGAGTTAATTTTATAACATTTTCCTACTATTATTTTTATCCTAAATACACCAATAATTCACATACAAACGAATGCAAGCACACATACTGATACAAAATAGAATTAATATTACAATTTCTCAAAGTATTCAAACAAATACATATAATTAAAATACATGAGCACATAAGCACATACACAAATAAATTAGTTAGTTTTATATCATTTTTCTACTACTATTTTTATCTTAAGTGCATCTACAATTTGCCTACACATACACACAAACATACATACTTATATGAAATAGAGTTAATTTTATATTTCCTCACCTACCTCTACTATAATTTTATAAATATTATATAATTATCATTATTATAAATAGGATTTTATATACTACAGTTCACATACTCAATAAGCACATACAAATTACAAACACATGGATATAGGCATGTGTATTCGTACAAGATGGAGCTAATTTCATATTATTCTCTTACTATTATTTTCATCCTGAATATAGTTACAATTCACATATACATACACGCAATCACACTTAATGCAAAATAAAATTAATTATGTACTTCACATCAAATATTCAGACAATCACTTATAAATCATATCACATACACACCTGCACACCTGCATAAGCATTCATGAAAGAATAAGTTAATTTTATATTATTCTCTTACTATTATTCTTATCCTAAATGCACCAACAATTCACATACTTATGCACACAAGCACACATATTAATGTAAATTAGAATTAATTTTATATTTTACTCAAAATAATCAAACAATCACTCATGAAAATGAAGATAATTTTATATCATTTTCTTACTATTATTCTTATCTTAAATATGCCAACAATTTACAAACATGCACGAAAGCACACATACTAATATAAAATAGAATTAATTTTATATTTTATACATGATTCAAACAAGTATATATAATTAATATACATAAGCACACAAGAAATTGCAATCATATAAGATAGAGTTAATTGTATATTATGTTTCTACTATTATTGTTATCCTAAATGCACACAAGCATAAATACTAATGCGAAATTGAGTAAATTTTGTACTTCCCTTTGCGACAATTATTCGAATTTTTATGAATATTATATGATTATTTTTATTATAAATAGAATGTTATATAATGTCATTCACATGCTCAAGCAAGCACATAAAATTCATATAAACATAGATGTAAATATAGACAAGCAAGATGAAGCTAATTTTATATTATTCGCTTATTATTATTTTCATAAAAAATGCAGTTACAATTTACACATACATGCACACAAACACACCTCATAAAAAATATAATTAATTTTATATTTCATTTAAAATATTCAAACAAGCATATGTAATTCATATCGCTTACAAAATACATAAGCATTCATGAAAGATGGAGTTAATTTCATATATCATTATCTTATTATTATTCTCATCCTAAATGCACCAACAATTCACACACATATTAATACAAGCACACATATTAATGTAAAATAGAATTAATTTTATATTTTACTTAAAGTATTCAAACAAACACTCATATAAGATGGAGTTAATTCTATATCATTTTCTTATTATTATTATTATCATAAATGCACAAATAATACACACATACACACAAGCATATATATTAATGCAAATTAGAATTAATTTTATGTTTTACTCAAGGTATTCAAATAAGCACGTATAATTAATATACATGTGTACACAAGCACATGCACTCGCATAAGATAGAGTTAATTTTATATCATTTATTATTATTATTTTTATCCTAAATGCACCTATAACTTACCCACACATGCACACAAGCATACATGCTACTATGAAATAGAACTAATTTGTATTTACCTCTCCTACTATTACTCTAATTTATATAAATTTACTATAAATAGAATATTATATAATGCAGTTACATACTCAAACAAGCACACATAATTCACATGCATTTGGATATAAGCACAACTACTCATGCAAGATAGAGCTAACTTTACATTATTCTCTTAATTTTATTCTTATTCTAAATATAAAGTTACAATTCATACATGCACAGAAGCACACACCTAATGCAAAATAGAATTTATTTTATATTTTACTCAAGGTATTCAAATAAGCACGTATAATTAATATACATGTGTACACAAGCACATGCACTCGCATAAGATAGTTAATTTTATATCATTTATTATTTTTATTTTTATCCTAAATGCTCCTATAACTTACCCACACATGCACACAAGCATACATGCTACTATGAAATAGAACTAATTTGTATTTACCTCTCCTACTATTACTCTAATTTATATAAATTTACTATAAATAGGATATTATATAATACAGTTACATACTCAAACAAGCACATATAATTCACATGCAGTTGGATATAAGCACAACTAATCATGCAAGATAGAGCTAAATTTATATTATTCTCTTAACTTTATTTTTATTCTAACTATAAAGTTAGAATTCATACATGCACAGAAGCACACACCTAATGCAAAATAGAATTTATTTTATATTTCACTCAAAATATTCAAACAAGCACATATAATTCTATCACATGCACACATACACATGCACTTATCAAAGATGGAGTTAATTTTATATCATTCCCTACTATTACTCTTATCAAAATTTTGAAAGGAGACTTGGGACTTAACCTCTCTCCACTTGCAAGAGAAACTTCTTTCTCTTTGCTACCATTCGAGAGGTGTATCAAGGGCTAAGGAGATTCTACTTTTAATCATCCATGAATGGTGGATCCGGAAACTGATTACGGCATAACTTGGGAAGAAGACGGCTTTGTCGACATCCTACAATCTACTTTCTTCGACGTGAACCCAAGGGTTGATCTCACCGTCGAAGATTACTTGGAGCGTACGTTGATCTATTTGGTAGAGGCTATTGACGAACACTTCGAAGGCATTGAGTGGAGGATCTCCACTACCCCTTGACGAAGGTTTCTCTCCCTACTTGCAACTTATTCCTTTTAGTATAACTCCTCTTGATTTGATTGCAGTCACGACAGACTCCTTCGCATTGCTCTTGCTTAAGCTTAGTAAACGTAGGATTTGAGTGCACCTCTATGTTATCTAATTCTCATTGTTAGACTAGGGATTATTTTGAAAGCTACTACTATTCGTTGTGTTGTTTTCCTATTTATTTTAGAAGTTTTCAAAGCTCTCACCATGTGATTTAGCCTAAGAGGATAACCACTAATTGTTTTGATTCATTGTTTGATTTTGCTAGTGGTTTTGTTATAGAATTATTCTAATCATAAGTTGTGCAAAATCCATATGAGTTAAAGTGCATTTCATTTACGTAGTCCTGCATCATTGCCTCACCCTATAAATATTGAACTCACGGCATAATTCCACCGTCAACCGTTGCAGATCTGCCACTAACTCATCCAGCCGGCGATTGACATTATTTTGGTTTGCCCAAAGCGCCTCAAGACTTAGAGATCCCTCAGTCACTAGTTCTTTGCCACGATCTGTAATCTTCTCCTTCTTAGGCGTTGGCTCTAATAACAACCTGATGGCAGTCACCAGATGGATTGCTGGATACACCTGCAAGATAATAGAAATACAAGGAAAATAGAGTACCTAAATTCTGGAGCAAGCACTCTTAGTTTTATATATTTCAAAGATGATCAAGACTACCTATATTCCCCCAATTTTTGTATATGATACCAGTGACTAAAACTTTTGCTATATATGCAAATACTAACATGGTGCTAAAGGTACGGCAAGAACGTAAATAGAAACGGAGATAGTGGAGACGAGTGAGTTGGTTAAAAGTGTGTAAAATGTTCTGCTTGCATCCATATACTAACGTGCTCTACATTAAAAGTTGAGAGACTATTTTATCCCTTTTCTCATAAAAATGTATATTATATAATTTACATATGTACGTAAACAACGTGTAATTTACTTTCCTAGTACTATTTATCTTATTTTAAATGTGTTAGTATAAGCAATGTATTGAATGGAATTATTACAAAGCTTTCGACTAATAGGTTGTTTGTTATATTACTTCAAAGAAATTAAACTATTACATTAATTGTTTCATTTGAGATTTCATTAAATATGAAGAGTAATTAGTTAACAAATTTGCTAAGAAATTAAGATTACAAGTTAAAGCGTAAAAGAGTTTAATATGATAAGAATATTCATGCTTGCTAATTGGCATTTTTAGATTAGAAAAGTATGATACCAATATTTTATGATCTATCTTCAAAAGATGTTTTTAAGAGTGTATTTTAGTGTTTATAATCATTAGCTATGTTGATTTTATGTTCTATAACATATTTATTTATCATCAAGATTACTTTTATTTATGTCAAACTAATTAGATATAACATTTAATTCAATTGAATTATCAATTTAATCAGATTAAATTGATAAATAATTTTAGATGTAGTTCAACAAAAAACATACATTGGCATGACCAAATGTACAAATATATATCAAGTAAAAGAAAAAATAAAAAGCTAAAAAAAATATTAAGACCATATTATACGCACCTTTTCAATATTCCTTAGTGCTATATATCCTATCAAAATACCACTGAAGTCACCAGTCAATGCTACAACATTGTAGTATCTCTCTCATAAGTCTGCATCATCACCATTCATGGCTCTATCTTGTTTTGAAGTTCCACACCTTTTAAAATTTATCAAAAAAAGCAGAAGTTAAGAAGCTTACATAAAATTACCATGCAATAGGAAAGTTTTGCTAACTTCCAAGTATAAGATAGAAATGCAACCTCATTACAAGAAAAATATAAGCTTGGTACTTAGAGAGCAGAAATGGCAAGATATGATAGGTTAATTTTCTAATAATCCGTATTTTGACTAAACCAATTTTTTTCTGGAGTCATTATATCTCCAAATCGCAAACCATCTTAGTCGTTATATTTTAATTGTGTAGATCCTGAGTAGTATATATAATTTTTGGGATTGAATATAGATTAATATATCGATGTTTTAAATTATAGAATATGTTGTATTGTTTATTACTGATATATGATATTATATAGCTCTAGTTGTTGTTTATTAAAAGATTAAAAGATTGTAATAATCCATATTTTTTACTTTGCTAATTTTTTCTGGAGTTTTTATAACTTCAAATCGTAAACCATTTTCGTCATAGTATTTTTATTATGTAGATCCTAAGTAGTGTATATAATTTTTGGGATTTAATATATATATATATATATATATAAATATATCGATGTTTTAAATTACAAAATCAGTTATATTATTTATTATTAATATATTACATTAGATAACTCTGGTTGTTTTTGTTTATGAAAAGATTAAAAGAATAATTCTTTCAATTTAGATTCTAAGGCATACAATTGGTATCAGAGCATAGTTGTTGAAAGAATTGATTGTTACTAGAGCTGTAGGATTTGATTGAGAGTTTGGTAGATATGGTAGATTAAGATGCATTAGTTTGCATGCATAATTGAATGACATGTGATAGAACGAAATGCATGACTATATGATTTTTATGAGTTTTGATTTGATTTGAGTTTTGATTAGACTAATTTAATTTATATTGATTTTATGCCCGAATCCTTCAGGGAAATATCAATAAAAACCCGTATTTTGACTTTGCTTTTTTTTTTTGGAGTCATTATAACTCCAAATTGTAAATCATCTTCACCATAATAGTTTGATTGTGTAGATCTTGAGTAGTATATATGATTTTTGGGATTGAATATAAATGTATACAACGATGTTTTTAATTATAGAATTTGTTGTATTGTTTATTACTGATAAATGATATTAGATAGCTCTGATTGTTACTTATTAAAAGTCTAAAAGAACAATTTTTCCAATTTAGATTATGGGGCATTACAATTGATATCAGAGCATAGTTGTTGGAAGAATTGATTGTTACCAGAGATGTAGGATTTGATTGAGAGTTGGATAAATAGGATAGATTAAGGTACATTAGTTTGCATGCATAATTGAATGACATGTCATAGAACCAACTGCATAATTGTATAGTTTTTGATGAGTTTTGATTTGATTTGAGTTTTGATTGGACTGATTTGATTTATATCGATTGATTTTATGCTCGAATCCTTAAGGAAGACGTCGAGGATGACATTTTCTTAAGGTGGTAGATTGTAATAAACCGTATTTTGACTTTGCTATTTTTTTTTCTTAAGTTATTATAACTCCAAATCGCAAACCTTCTTTGCCATAGTATTTTGATTGTGTAGATCTTGAATAATGTATATGATTTTTGGGATTGAATTTAGATGTATATATTGATGTTTTAAATTATAAAAATTTATTATATTGTTTATTACTGATATATGACATTAGATAGATATGGTCGTTGCTTATTAAAAAATTAAAAGAATAATTCTTCCATTTTAGATTCTGGGGTATTACAATTTTTCTAAGAAAAATATACAATAAGCAATACATCATGTTAGAACTTTGTTCACCCAAGAAAAGTCAATAGAAAAAAAAAAGAAATAAATATATTATAAGAAAATAATTTCAATGACATGTAATTCATCAGAAACCATCAACATGAGATCAAATTACTAAAGACGTGTTTTCTATTATAACAATAAAAGCAAAAAAATTCAATGCATATTTTAAGCATATATAAACCATGTTGAAAAGAACATAGATAACAGAACTTTGGTTCGCCTTGTAAATAATATCAAGGACGGACTTATAAATGATGAGGATATTCATGCTTGTAGTTGGCAATTTGATATTTGATAAGGTGGACAATGAATACTTCATATTTGAGCTCCAATAAATTCATTTATAGATGTTGTTTAAATGTTGGTTTCCATTCGATTGTTCTGAATTCATAATCTAAACAAGCTATAGGAAATAGAAATAAATACAGCCAATCAAGTTCAACTAGGGTTCAAGCAAAAGATCATGTCAAAATTATAATATCTCAAAATTTATAACTTCAACAAAGCAATAAAAATCTCTATAAGATCATTTAAAGTTGTGAAACTAGAATGGCAATGAGTATTTAGATTCTCATCCTACTCCCACTAGCATAACTAGTAATAGAGAGAGAAGGGCATCAAATATCACATGACACTCAAAGTTGTCCTTATTTAAATCATTATTTTCATTCTTCTTTCATTGTCATTTTATTAGGTTCATCAAGCTATTTTTGTGATATTCTCTTTGTAAACCTTCATATTAAAAATAATAAAATATCAAATACAATAGATACTATAAAAAGAGAAGTCGCAAAATCTAAAAGAATCATAAGAGGAAAAAATTGCATCTTAACAATAAACAAGAAGTATGAAATTAAATTGATAAGTGAAATGAATAGTCTCCAAACAAGTCTCAATAATAAGGACCAATATTAATGATATTTTTAAATTATCAAACTTTTATAAAATCAATGTCCATATGCTAGAAACCTATTATGATTAGCATTCATGACATATATATACTTTTAGGCAATCCTACTTTTTCATTTGTTTGCTTCTTCTTTAACCAATACAAGCCAACGAAATATTAATAAATAATTAAGCTTTTGATACATGTGAGCTAATTTGATTGATCATGTATGTATTAATTATTAAAAGAAATATTGTCAACTTTATTATGAATAATTAAACCCAATTTTTACTATAAAAAAAAGATTTTAAGCTAATGAATATTTTCAAGTTCAATGATTTATTCAAAATGTTCAAAATTATAGCATTATTAATTACTATACATGACTTGAAGCTACATAATCGATGCACATCATTTGAAAAAAAGTTCTAAGAAATCTCAATCTAGTACCATAGTTGTTGGGCGAAGTATTTTCCATATCATGCTTTGGATATTTACCAAATAAGATAAATATTCTTAGCAATTAGTCTACCAAATTAATGTCATTAAAACATTAACGTATAAATCATTTTACTCTCGCCAAAGAAAGTATGACCCAACTGATTAGAATTCCTAAATCTCAATTATTTCTCTCAGTAAAAAATAACATAAAAATAATGAATGAACCAACACATTTCAAATATCACATCGAACACATATAGGGGCAACATGATTACTTTCGCAAATTCCTGTGAGTAAAACTAGAGTTTAATTTATCTAGATTGTCTCAAAAGCATTCACACTTTATTTAAAAGAGAGAGAAAGAGGAGAAGGGAGGAAAATAGAAGGAAAAAACCTAGGAAAGTGAGATTATGGTTGATTTATAAAGAATGTGGAAAGGAATATAACAGGATTTCTTAAAGGCATAAATTAAAAGTTGAGATTAGGTTAATTAATTTCAATTATGGATGCTTGATATTATAACAATAGGGCATTAAAAAGATCGAAGAGGTATGCAAGGCATTGTTGTGTTGGAGGATTTGAGCAACTGCTAGGGGATTGTTTCGATGCAAGTTTTAAGCTAAATCATGCCAAAAGCCCAAAAATACTAAGTTAAATTTCATGGTATATGTAATCTTCACTTCATGGTGTTTTCCCTCTTTTTTCAATAAATTCGGATTTATTAAATCCTAGAGTTTGGCGGATTATAGAATTTATGGTTACGCGAGAAAGGTGTAGCAAGTACCTATTCTTCAGTATGCAAAAGCAAATTAGACAAATACAAAGATGAGAAAGGAGGAAACAAAAACATCAAAAGGAGTAAAACAACAGCAAATATTTCAATTCCATTGAATAATAACATTCTAGTAAGTTTTTATGGTAAAAACACATAAAACAAGTAAAATAAAATAACCAAGTCATACACATCTGAAATGTCAAGTGAGCATAAACAAACCCGCAAGTGTGATGACTAAAATGTAACAACAAATACATGGAGGGCGTAGAAAGCAACAGAGAGGTTCTCTGATATATGGAGTGTAACTAGAAGAGAGATTAAGGGAAAAAAAAGGAGAATAGATGAAAAGAGGAGTGGGATAGAATTAGAATTGAAGAGTATGACAAAAAAACAAGGGAAATACAGGGATGTTGAGAACGGGAGGCTAGAGCGCTCAAAAATAAGCATAACAGACTTTCTTTAGAAACATTAATTAAGAAATTTGAGATTAGGGTTCATTAAGTTTAATTCAGAATGCTTGATCTTATAACAACAGTGCGTGCAAATGTGGAAGTGGTATGCGGGCACTGTCGTGTTGAAGAACTTGCACAAATGCTAAGGCTTTCTAACCCTTCCGATACCACAAGATGCATAATATAAATTAGAATCATGAGAATAAATAGCAACAGGCTCCAAGTAAGAGAGAGAGAGAGAGAGCGAAGAGACACATCTACCTTCTTACGCATCGAGGGCCGTTCGCGTGAGCGGGGAGAGTCTTCCACAACGAGGGCATATTGAGCTGGAAGAGTTTTCAGCATCAATAGCCGATCTCGCGACCGGGGAGAGTTCTGCATTGAGGACCGATCTCGTGTGCGGGTTGAGAGACAGAGGAAAGAAGGGAGTCGGGACTCGGGAGGCAGATAAAGGCTTCGTTTGATTCGGTTTATGCTTACATAAAAAGGAG
The DNA here is from genome assembly GCA_022539455.1 of Dendrobium nobile. NCBI lineage: Eukaryota > Viridiplantae > Streptophyta > Magnoliopsida > Asparagales > Orchidaceae > Dendrobium > Dendrobium nobile. The sequence goes on along the minus strand of CM039723.1, from coordinate 11,067,023 downwards.
TTTTAGAAAATGAGGTTGAGAAAAAGCCGTTCAATAAAATGGAGTTTCAATAATGAGATATGTTTGAGTAATATTTTTAAAAGTGCTTATTAATACTTGAAAGTAAATTTAAATTGTTTATTTAGGAGTTTTGCTTTTGAGATTTTATTATAAAAGACATAATTGCCCATGAAATTTATGTACACGTAATATATATATATATATATATATATATATATATATATATATATATATATATATATATAATATATATATATATATATATATATATACTTTCTAAGAAAAAATTTAATTATCTACTAATTTATAAATCAAAAGTTTTCATTTTTAACTCATAATTTTTTAACATACAACATAATTTTACTACAAATAAGATAAAATTTAAATCATATTAATTTATTATTATACTTACAATATTTCGTTATTAATTCTTCTATAAAAAAAAACTCAACTTAAAAAAAAAATTTAATGTTAGAAAATTAATTTATTTTCTTATCAAATAATAGATTTATGGTGGGGGTCATGCCGGTAGGGCTTGATCCGACATTTTGCTTTTGAAACTCCGTTTTGTGACGAAATAAGCAGAAACAAAAAAAAATTTGTAACCACTGAAAAAATGGAGTTTAGCGAAAAGGAATTATGGTTAAGCTTTTATTCCAAACAATTTTTAAATTCAATTCCCTCCAAAATTATTCAAATCTAAAATTAATTTCAGATTTATTGGAAATCACTTCTCGCAAACCCTAGACCTAGATCCACATACCCTTCTCCCAATCCCTTCTACCATTGATGCATGGCCGACCCTGAGGTCGACCACGAATTCACCTACAACGCTCAAGGAGAAATTGATATTTGTTATCCCCTTTCTTTGATCTAAATTGGGAATACGAGGATTCTGTGGAAAGCTACGTCGACCGCATACTCTATCAACTCACCGAGGTGATTGACGAACAAAGACCAACGGGACATTGACAAATCATCGGCCGACCACCTACCCCTCCTCCGGCTACATCTCCGGCGAACAAGACCCTACGCGTCACTTGTCTTGTGGTGGCATCTCTAGGGTTGCTTCTACCCTTTCTCCGCTAAACCCGAACTTTAAGAGCGAGAGTAAAGGAACTCAAGGTGAAAGCTTCTCATTGTTACACCGTGGATTATTGCTTCATTGCCATTAGTTTTAGTTTCTTATTTTTGTGTTACTTGCAAGAGCCTTGTTAATCTCCTTTGTAATCGCTTGTTATTACTTAATCTCTTAACGGAAAATTCTAAGATTCCAATTGGGTGAAACATAAGTTTTTATTAATTAGCAAAGTAAAGTTCAAATTATTATTAATTTCCAAAAACAATTCTTGTTCACTTGTATGTTTCACATCACTTGATTTATTATAAGTAGAGAGTCGCCGAAGATTCAGAGATTTCGAATTCTGATGTTGATCGCGATCTCCAATTCCACTGTTTAAACTTCATATTTGGCTTCATTGTTGGTTCGAGGTTCAGTTAGACTGAACGTAATCTCATTATGCCTCCTCCAGGTGCTATGAAAATGAGGCCGATGTCGGCTTGGGACCTAGTAAGATTCGGAGGTCGGGCATGTTTTATCGATGATGCCACATCGAAGTACATCTCCCAAAATGATAGCTTTTCATTTTTCTCGATCTATATGATTTGCTCATTGGGCAAATCATCATTGAGTGGAGAGTATGCTAGGATTGGATGTGTGGCGAGAAAATCTACCAAAGGTTGTCACTTTACTGCCTTTTGTGACATGTATGTTGATGTAGGCAGGGGGGGTTAAAACAAGTTGAGTTGAAATTTTTGTAAGTTCTACTTGAGTCAGCTCATTAATGAGCATCTTCTTATGTTTTAGCTCATATATGCTTTCCCACTACTTAATTCAGCTCATAATTTGTGTATTTATTGCCAAATCTAGATTCATTCCCCCTCCTTTACTCTAAAGACTCTTTGGTTTCCCCATTTGAGTCTCTTCCCATTCCCTTTGTCTTCTCGATTTCCCCTAGCTGGTTGGTTTCCCGTGATGTGTCCCTTTGTCTCCTGTGCTGGCTTTTCGGTCCCCTTACTGGCTTGTTTTCCGTGACCTGATGCCTTGCCTCTTGTGCTGGCTTTTCGGGCCCCTAGCTGGCTAGTTTTCCGTGGTTGTTTGGGGGAAATTCCATGGGCTTTCCACTATTTTCTGTATAGTTTTCCTGCAACAGTTTTGCTGTCTTTTGGCCTTCTATTTCCCTCTTTTAATTAAGATATTAAATGTGTTTTAGGTGGCTGTTTGGATCCCCTTTTGTGCCTATATATTAGAGATGTTTTGAGGCATAAAAAGGATGGTTATGTGGCTAGTTTTTGGATAAAAACCTGCGAGTTTCTTCGTGGAAAAGCTTGCGAGCTTGTTCCATTCCTCCCTTGTCCTAGGAAAGCTTGAGAGCTTGTCCTCCTATCTTTGTCTTGGACTTCTTGCCTCCTTCGCTCCTCAAGTACCATTCCACTTGTATCATTCTTCTCAAATGATGGAATTGCAACTTTAGGTGTATTTAATTTGTTTGTTTATGTGTCGTCTGTAAGTCAAAGCTTGTAAGAGTCGTTTAGTATAAAAAGTCATTTTGTGTTTTTTTTGTCTAGTTTTGAGTATTTCATGTAATCTTCTAATTCATAGGAAAAGTAACTTTTGCTCGCAAAAATTTGGGGTCCTCTCCCAAATTTTTGCTTGCATCATACGTGATATCAAACTATAGCAGTATTATTGCCCACCTAACTAAATGACATGTCAGCACTGGTCTTGTCATTAAGAATTTGAGCGGATCGATCTTTTGATATCAACATGCTTTTGAGAGACAACATGTAGTGGCGGAGTTTCTGAACTGCGAAAATCAATGCCAGACAATGCTTCTCAATTGGGGAATACCGCACTTCTGCTCCGATCAATCTCTGGCTGATGTAATAGAGTACATTTTCTTTGCCCACTTCATTGTGTTAGGCCAATAATGCTCTAAGAGACTCTTCTAGTGCCACTGTGTACAAAATAAGAGGGTTTCCTAGAATTGGCACTACGATAATGGGGGGATTTAATAGGTACTTTTTAATGTTATCTAACGCTTCCAAGCACTGCATCCCATTTGAAGGAAACATATTTCTTCATCAGCTTTGAAAATAGTTGCCATCTACCTGATAGATTCTATATAAACCGCCGGATGAAGGCCAATTGCCCTTATAACGAGCGAAGCTTTCGAAGGTTTCTAGGAGGTGGCATTTCCATAATTGTCTTGATTTTATTGGGGTCAGTTTCAATTCCTCGATGTTAAAGGACGCATCCCAGGAATTTATCGGAGGACACCCCAAAGGCACATTTGAAAGGGTTCATCTTCAAATCGAACTTTCTAATCCTCTCAAATACGATCCTTAGATTGTTTAAATGATCTTTCTGGTCCATGCTCTTTACGACGAGGCATCTATAAAGCACTCAACCTTTTGTTGTATTAATTCATCAAAGATATGTGTCATTGCCGCTGGTAGGTGGCACCGGCATTCTTCAGCGCATGACCGCATAGCAGATAATGTCGATGGGTGTTCCTAATGATGTGTGCTTTTCATCCTCAGGCGCCATCTTGATTTGATTGTAGCCCGATGATCCGTCCATAAATGAGAACATATCATAGTTTGGTGTATTATCCACTAGGAGTTTGGACACCTGGAGCAGAAAGTCATCTTTTAGACACGCCTTGTTGAGGTCCCTAAAATCGATACATATACAAATTTGACCATTCTTCTTCTTTACAGGGACGATGTTGACGATCCAATCGGCATCCTTTTCCTCTCGGAAGAAGCCCGCTTGTATGAGCACCTTGGTTTCGACAATCATATGTTCTTCAATTTCTAATCTCATTCTCCTTCGAACTTGCTTGACAAGTGTTGCATTAGGCTTGATAGCTAATCTATGAATCATGACATTAGGGTATAAACCGGGCATCTCAGCGTATGACTACGTAAAGCAGTCCCTGAATTCACAGAGAAGTTATTTCATTCCCTCCACTTGGTCTTCTAGTAGAAGTGAGATAATAAAGGTTGGGCGAGGGTCCTCCCCAATCCCCAAATTAATCTCTTTTAGCTCATCCATAGTGGTCGCCTGTC
>CM039723.1:10857529-11062789 GCA_022539455.1 Dendrobium nobile | reverse complement strand
TCGACATTTTTTGCTACACGATTATGCCCTACGGCCTGAAGAACGCCGGTGCCACCTACCAACGGGTAATGACATGTATCTTTGATGAATTAATACATCAGAAGGTCGAGTGCTTTGTAGATGATCTCGTCGTCAAGAGCATAAATCTCGAAATATTATTTAAACGACATAAGGATCGTATTTGAGAGTTTAGAAAATTTGATTTGAAGATGAACTCTCTCAAATGTGCCTTTGGGGTGTCCTCCGTAAACTTTTGGGATACGTGTTTGACATCGAGGAATCGAAATTGACCCTAATAAAATCAAGACAATTATGGAGATGCCACATCGTAGAAACCTTCGACAGCTTCGCTCGTTATAAGGGCAATTGGCCTTCATCCAGCAGTTTATATCAAATCTATTGGGTAGGTGCCAACTATTTTCAAAGCTGGTGAACAAAGATGTATGTTTCAAATGGGATGTTGATGCGAGCAAAAATCCCTGGGGAGAGGGCCCCCCAAGAAATTCTTGATCACTTCAAAAAATAACAAAGAGAGAGACTTAGGAACTAAGTAATAAGAGGAACAAACTCTTACATTTCATATAAAAAAGACACTTACAAACTTTTGACTCAATCGACTCAAGCAAGACACCTTACAACTCTTACAAACGACACAAATACAAATTAAAACCTAAAACCTGCTTTCCAAGAGACGAGATGATGATACAATGGAGTGGATACTTGCGGAGAGACGAAAGAGATTAGAAGCCGAGAAGAAGGGTGGAAAGAACTCGCAAGTCTCCCCGAGAGATAGAAGAAGAAAGATCTAGAAGAAAGAAGAAGAAGCTCTCAAGCTCTTCCAAGAAAATTCGCAGATTTCTTTACAAAAATTCTTTTTTAACATTACTTTAAAATATTCCAAAAAATCTCATATTTATAGACATGAGAGGGGAATACAAACAGCCACTTCAATGATTTCCACAGGAACCCAAGCATCACAAATCACAGAAAAAGCCCCCCCCAACCTCACGGGGAAACAGCCTAGCCAGGACCTCAGAAGAGGCAACCGCGGAACCGAAGAGGCCAGCACGAAACCAAGGCACCAAAGCACGGGAAAGGCCACCCAGCAGGAAACCAACAGCCAACCGTGGAAACCAAGGAGCCAAGGCACGGAAATAGCCAACCGTGGAATCCATGGAGCCAAGGCACGGAAAAACAACAAGCACGGGAATCCAAAAGCCATTTTGGAAACCCAAGGGACAACTACAAATTTTAAGAGACAAAACTATAAATAAAGAACTACATAAATAAGAAAATAAAAATGAACTAAAACCTAGCTAATAATGAGTTACTTTTAGTTCAATAAATGAACTAAAAACTGGCTCATAATGAGCTAAATTTCAGCTCAAAATTTTATTGAGCTAGCAAACTTAAGGGAAGTCAAACGAAATTTTTTTTGGTTTGATTTGACCCCCCCTTTGCCTACATCAGATGTAGAGTGCTAGGAAGCATTTGACAGTATTAAAAAGTACCTATTAAATCCCCCCATTCTCGCAGCACCAATTTTGGGGAAGCTTCTTATACTGTACACAGCGGTACTTGAAGAGTCTCTTGGAGCATTATTGGCCTAATACAATGAAGAGGGCAATGAAAATGCATTCTATTATATCAGTCGGAGATTAATCGGAGCATAAGTGCGGTACTCCCCAATTGAGAAGCATTGTCTGGCATTGATTTTCGCAGTTCATAAACTCCGCCACTACATGCTATCTCACAAAAACATGTTGATATTAAAGATCGATCCATTAAAATTCTTGATGACAAGATCAGTGTTGATAGATCGTTTAGCTAGGCGGGCAATAATACTACTACAGTTTGATATCACGTACATGTCTCAAAAAGCGGTAAAGGGATAACCTTTGGTAGATTTTCTTGCCACATATCCAATCCCAGCAGGTTCTTCACTCAATGATGATTTGCCTGACGAGCAAATCATACAGATCGAGAAAAATGAAAAGCTATCATTTTGGGAAATGTATTTCGATGGGGCATCATTGATAAAACTTGCCCGACCTCCAAATTTTGTTAGGGCCTAAGCCGGCATTGACCTCATTTTCATAGCACCTGGAGGAGGCATAATGAGATTTTCGTTCAGTCTAACTGAACCTCGAACCAACAATTAAGTCGAGTATGAAGCTCTAATAGTGGAATTGGAGATCGCAATTGACGTCAGAATTTGAAATCTCCGAATCTTCGGCGACTCTCAACTTATAATAAATCAAGTGATTTGAAACATACAAGTGAACAAGAATTGTTTTTGGAAATTAATAATAATTTGAACTTTCCTTTGCTAATTAATAAAAACTTATGTTTCACCAAGTTGGAATCTTAGAATTTTCTGTTAGGAGATTAAGTAATAGCAAGCTATTACAAAGGGGATTAACAAGGCTCTTGCAGTAACACAAAAATAAGAAAGTAAAACTAATGGTAATGAAGCAATAATCCACAGTGTAACAATGAGAAGTTTTCACCTTGAGTTTTTTTACTCTCGCTCTTGAAGTTGGGGTTTAGCTGAGAAAGGGTAGAAGCAACCTAAAGATGCCACCACAAGACAAGTGCCGCGTAGGGTCTTGTTTTTCGGAGAAGTAGCCGGAGGAGGAGGAATAGGTGGTCGGCCGATGATTTGTCGATGTCCCGTTGGTCTTTGTTCGTCAATCGTCTTGGCGAGTTGATAGCGTATGCGGCAATGTTACTTTCCACAGAATCCTCGTATTCCCAGTTTGGATCAAAGATAGGGGATAACAAAATATCGATTTATGCTTGAGTGTTGTAGGAGAATTCGTGGTCGACCTTAGGGTCGGCCATGCATTAATGGTAGGAGGAGGATAGATCTTGTCTTCTCTTCTTTGCTTTAAAACTCATGAAGGATTTAGGGTTTCCAAGGGAGCAAGGAAAAGGGGAAAAGGGCGGTGGCCAAAGAGGGAGAGTGAGATGGCTTCGGTTATGTGAGATCTAGGTCTAGGGTTTGGGAGAAGTGATTGGCAATAAATCTGAAATTAATTTTAGATTTGAATAATTTGTGAGAGAATTGTATTTGAAAATTGATTTCAAATTCAAATAAGGCTTAGGGCTTAAAGAGGAAAAACCATGGTGAGCCCAATGATGGGGCTGGCGGCATGAGGAGGGAATTGGGGAGGGTTTTAAAAGCTTCCAAATAAGTCTTATAATTTAGGATGGAGAATAATAAATCCAATCTAATTTTAATTTAATTTTAAATTAGACTTAGATTTAAACACTTTCCTAATTTAGAATTTGTAAATATATAAAGTATTTGAAATTCAAATTTGAATTTTAAATAATCCACAATCCTTCCTTTCTTGCTTGAGCTAATTTAGGAAACCATTAAGATGATTGGAATCATCCTTATTGCGGGGAGCATAGAGGTGGGCCGGAGGCAAGGGGGGAGAGGGATATGTTGGCGTCGGGTGGGGGTGGGGAGGAGAGCTAGGGATCAAGTGGTTGGGTGATGGGGGAGAAGTGGTCGACGATTGGGGCCAGGGAAGCTTGCGGCCGGTGGTTGGAGAAGGTGTAGAGGGCTGGCCGGTTGGGGAGAAAGAACAAGGAAAAAGAAAATAAGCCACGGGCCACGGACTCTTCTAATGATTGGTGGGTATTGCGCTTGCCCTCACCACGGGCTCTCTTCTCTCTAGTGCACACACAAGATGAAGCAAACAAACATCAAATTTCATTCAATCATTCATTAACCTCTTACATAGCATAAGATCGCTATATATGGGTCTCAATCACAAATAAAAGAAAATTACTCAATTGCCCTCAGGGCTACAATAAGAAAACACTCCCTATGGAGGTAGCTAGGAAAACTAAAATTTTAAATAAAAATAACATAAAATACATCAAAAGTAAAGACTTTGAATCGTAGCCGTCGATCTACGATTCCGTCGCCGGTACACACGTCAGAATCTCTGAGTGATATCCTGATCATTCTCCCCAGGTGGGAGAAAGCTAGATCCCGTCGAGTATCTCTGAAACTCTCGTACCACTCCAACAGATCAGGATCCATTCTCTGCAGCTCATCCCGGTCGATCCACATGTTCTCCGTCTCTGATTTCCCTGTCCATTGAACTACATACCTTCGGAGGCCACCATCTTTAGTGAAATAATTTCATCACTAAGTATTGCTTCAACCTTTTCCGCATTGGATAAAGTAGGGATGTTTGGGAGTGGAGGTAGTCTAGGGTTCTCACCAGGTAGGTTCACATAAGGCTCCTTATTTAGTGGATTAGAGGGGTTGAACTCTGGACCCTTAAAGGCTACTAGATCTTCGATGTTAAATATAAGATTAATGTTAAAACCTTCAGAAAGATCTAGCACAAGCATTACTATTTATTTTTTAAGCTATCTTGAAAGGTCCGGCGCTTCTCGCATTAACTTTTTTAACGGTCCCTTATGGGAACCATTTCGGACGAATCCGAATCATTACAAAGTTTCCAACTTCAAATTCTTTGAATCGTTTCTTGAGATCCGCATTAAGTTTATAGTTAGCATTGCTTTGTTCAATTTTTTTATTAATTTCCTTATGCAATTCTTGTAGATGTAATACAAAAGAAGATGCAGACTCAGATGCTCTATATTTATGACTCATAAGGATCAAATCTATAGGTTGTTTGGGTTGGTACCCATAAACAATTTCAGGAGGACTTAGACCTGTGATTCGGTTAACAAAGTTTTTATAGTCAAATTCAGCTATAGGCAATTTGGAGTCCCAATCTCTAATATTTTCTCCTACTAAAGTTCTTAATAGGTTGCTTAAGCTCCTATTGACTACTTAAGTCTACTTTAGGTTTGAGGATGAATGGCTATGGAGAATTGAAGTTTGGTGCCCATCTTATGCCATAGAGTCTTTCAAAAATAACTAGTAAACTTTACATCCCTGTCAGACACTATTGTTTTGGATAATCCATGTAGCCGGACAATCTCATCAAAATAAATCTTGGCAATTCAGGAAGCATCAAAGGTCTTGCCACAAGGGCGGAAATGAGACATTTTAGAGAACTTATCAACTGCCACGTAGATTGAGTCATGCTTCCTAAGAGTCTTTGGTAGTCCTAAGACAAAATCCATACTCACATCTTGCCAGGGGCAGTTAGGCACAAGGAGAGGAATGTAGAGTCCCGTATTTTGTTTACATTGTTTCGCAAGCTGACACGTGTAATATCTTTTAATCAACCTACTGACGTCCTCTTAAGGCTAGGACAGAAGAAATGTTGTTCAATGCAATAGTTTTAGATTGACTGAAGTGCCCAGCCAAATCACGAGCGTGTAATTCCTAGATAAGAAATTCCCACAGAGACGTGCTAGGGATACACAGCTTCAAGGACTTGAATAGATATCCATTGTCCAAAACGAAATCATTGATTATACGATCACTCCCATTAATAAGTATCCTTAAAATCAGGGCAATCTTTATAATCTTATTTACTTTGTTCAAATCCAATTACTTTAGCCCTCATCGCATGAGTAACCATCATCTGACGACTCAAAGCATCAGCTGCCTTATTCTCAGAGCTCACTTTATGCCTTATAGAGTAAGTGTACTCTTGTAGGAATTCAACCCATCTTCCATGTCAGGCATTTAGTTTCTTTTGGGAATTGATGTACTGCAATGCTTTATGATCAGAAAAGATAACAAATTCTTGAGGCAGATGGTAATGTCTCCAATACCTAAGGGATCGAATGATTGCATAGAATTCTTTATCGTAGGTGGAATATTGTTGCCTGATGTCGTTCAACTTCTCACTAAAATAGCGACTAAGTGTCCTTCTTGAGATAGGACTCCACCAATACCAATGCCAAATGCGTCGCAGGTTATGTCAAAGATTTTAGAAAAGTCGGGTAGCCTCATGATAGGGGATTCCAACATTTGTCTCTTGATTTCTTCGAAGGCTTTAGTGGCGGAATTGATCCAATGAAAATCTCCCTTCTTTAGGAAATCTGTTATCGGAGCTACTATAATGCTAAAATTTCTAATAAATCTCTGATAGAATGTTGCCAATCCATGAAAATTCTTAACATCTCTGATATTCTTTGGTTTGGGGCACTCATTGATTGCTCGCACCTTTTAAGGGTCAGCAGATATACCTTGGGATAAAATGATAAAATGATATTCTCGGGCCACTAGAGCATACATGGGGGATCCTTGGTTAAGCTCAACATTTAATTCTTTCACAATCAAGAAATTTAGTCCTTTAATATGTTTAATAGGGGCCGGCTTAACTTCATCCTTTGTAGGCTTAGGTTGGGAAGGTAGTACTTTGATCTGCTTACCATTATGCTCAAACACAGGTGTTCGTCCTCACGTAAATATCGACATCATTGTCAAATAGCCATGGGGTGGCCAAGGATAATTTGACCTACATCCGTAGTCAGAACATCACACCAAATCTTTTCTTGATATCCCACGAACTCTCTAGGAATAAGGCTTCTCTCTTTAATCTTTGAAGCAGTCGAGTTAATCCAAGCAATCTTATAAGGATTTGGGTGGGGTGTCATTTTCAGGTTGAGTTTAAAATCATGGTGGACGAGACAACATTGATACAGCTCCCACTGTCGATGATAACCTTGCAGTTCTTGTCTCCAATTTTGGTAAATGTGTGGAAAATGTACGTCATTCGCCAATCACCACTCGGCTTAGGTTGGGACAAGGCACATCTTAACGATTTGCAGATCAATAGTGTCCTCTTCGCAGAAGAAATGATCTTCATCGTCGACGTGATGGATCAAATTAGTGTCGGGTTCTTCCTCTTCATCTACGACTTCCTCGATTATGGTAATCTTGTATGGACTAGAACATTGTGAGGCAATGTGTTTATACCCATGACATCTAAAGCATTTGGTTCCCGCAGTGGTTTTGGGTGTTTCCTGTTCAAGGGTTTTATTCTTATGGTCGGGGTGGGGTTGGAATTGTCAGTAGTGGGACGACTAGTTATGGACCCTGAAGGCTTGTTTTGGGATTGATTAGAGGAAGGTTCAAAAGTATTTGGTCGGGAATCTTGGTTCCTAGAATAGGTGTGGTTCCTGGATTCTTCTAGATCTAACATAAGACTACAAGGAGCTTCAAGAGTAGTAACTCCTCTAGCAAACAATTCATTTCTAAGATCTTCCCTCAGTCCAGCCCTAAACATGAATAGAAGTTGGGCTGGGGTGGTGGTTTCCTCGCCATTACAACTGATCATGAAGTCATCAAAAGCAGATATATAGTCTTTCACGGGCTTACTACCATGGGTCAATCTATTCCAAAGATTTAAAAGTCTGGGGTAGTAGGAGGGAGGGAGATAGTTTTGTTTGAGCTCCTGCTTCATAGTTCTCCAATCAGTGATGGGGTATTCTCCTTGAGTCTCCCACATATGTTCAATGTTAGTTATGTACTGACTAGCCCTACCAGTTATCTTCCTTTCGGCAAATCTATCTTTTCTTGCCTCCAAAATATTATACCACTGAAAATAGCTATCCATACCCTTAAGTCAGTCTAGAAAAACTTGAGGGTCTAGGGTGCCATCGAAAGAAGGGGCATCTATGCGGATATTTTTAAGAAGTTGGGTGTCGTTATCTCTCCGAGATGCCTCATGCCCTACAGGTTCCTGATTAGGTCTAGGGTTATGACAATAGTGATCTCGAGGAGGTTCATATTTAGTTCGATTCTCTCCACATAAGGAGAATGAGGCCTGAAGGGTGTATAAATTGTGGGGTGTCCTAATCGTTCGATGTTATCCAAATGCTCTCCAGCTTGTCTTCTAAAGTCAACTAATTCTTCCTGGGTTTCTCTAATTTGTTGGGTAACCGTCCCTAATTGATCTACAATTAGTTCTAAGGTCCGATGAATTGCTCCGGATCCATGGGTAAGATACGAGAGGCAATTAGGGAGTTTGCTAGGTTGAGGACAACACTTAAACACCTACTTAGACTCACCTAATGCTCACTAGAAGGTGCAGGAAATGAAGGGACAGCAAGCTAAAACATTAGGTTGATTTGTCTATATGTGATTAGGAGGGTTGTTGGGTTGAGGGAAGCACTTAGACGTATGAAACAATGAACCTAATACTTGCTAAATGCGGCTGAAATGTAAAGGACAACAAACAATCAACTTGAAATTAAATTATAAATGGAACGCTATGCGGAAACTCAACTTAAAGATTGCTAGGATGGGTTATAAGCTAAGTTTTAACAAATGCCAATGAGCAAATCATGCTCTGGTACCAAGACGATGTGAAACATACAAGTGAACAATAATTATTTTTGAAAATTAATAATAATTTGAACTTTACTTTGCTAATTAAAAAAAAAACTTATATTTCACCAAGTTGGAATCTTAGAATTTTCCGTTAGAAGATTAAGTAATAGCAAGCGGTAACAGAGGAGATTAACAAGGCTCTTGCAAGTAACACAAAAATAAGAAAGTAAAACTAATGGCAATGAAGCAATATTCCACGCCGTAACAACGAGAAGTTTTCACCTTGAGTTCCTTTACTCTCTCTCTCTTGAAGTTGGGGTTTAGTAGAGAAATGGTAGAAGCAACCCTAGAGATTCCACCACAAGACAAGTGCGCATAGGATCTTGTTCGCCGGAGGAGAGCCAGAGGAGGAGGGGGGTAGGTGGTCGGCCGATGACTTGCCAATGTCCCGTTGGTCTTTATTCGTCAATCATCTCGGCGAGTTGATAGAGTATGCGGTCGAAGCAGCTTTCCACATAATCTTCGTATTCCTAGTTTGGATCAAAGAAATGGGATAACAAAACATTGATTTCTCCTTGAGCGTTGTAAGCGAATCCGTGGTCGACCTCAAGGTCGGCCATGCATCAATGGTAGAAGGAGGAGAGAGCTTGTATTCTCTTCTTTGCTTTAAAACTCATGAAGGATTTAGGGTTTCCAAGGGAGCAAGGAGAAGGGGAAAAGGTCAGCGGCCAAAGAGGAAGAGGGGGAAGGCTTGGGTTATGTGAGATCTAGGTCTAGGGTTTGGGAGAAGTGACTGTGATGCAGACAAACTAGATAGAAAAGCCAGATAAGGAAAACGATGGGCAAAACTATAACCAAACTTGACTCAAATAGTAGCAATCATTTATAACACAAAACCGACGGATAAAACGAGAAGAGAGATCAAAAGAAACAAAAGAAATTTAAAAAGACGCTATCCTCAGAACAACTGACAGAATGGTTTCCTCACATGCATCGAAATGTAGGTTAAGTAAAGTATGTACTTAGGGCTAGCAAACCGATGGTCCACCACAGCAAGAAAGTCTAAACATCCAACAAAACTCCTCCAGCAAATGCTCCCAAATCAGCCAACAAACACCTCCAAAGCTCAAGAAGAAGGATACAAATGGAGTGGAACTTGCGTAGAGAAGAAAGAGGTAAGAAGCCCAGACGAAATAGAGAAGAAGAAGAAATGGACAAAGCTCTCAAGCTTTTCCAAGAAGAAGAGAAAACCCTCAGGTTTTTAGAGACTAAGCTCAACAAATTTCAACAACCTCTGCCTTCAAAAAAATATCTTCTATGTATAGGCAAGAGAGGGGAACCAAACAACCATAACACCTCCAACTAAACCAATTAGATTTAGGGAAATGAAAGGCCAACAGTCATAACACATCAACCCCCATACGGTACAGCAAAACAGAAAAGAGAGGCCACGGGAACCAAGCAGCCAACCTCGGGAACCAAGCAGCCAGCCGTGGGAACTAAGCAGCCAGCCACGGGAACCAAAGGGGCAAAGCCACGGGACAATCAGCCAGCACAGGAAAACAAGAAGACAAAGGGGAGGAGAAGAGGCAAGTCCACTCCAAATTAAAGCATACCTTTTTGGAATAATGAGCTAGGAAGCTCAATAAATCTCCCAAATAATGAACTAGCTTCAGCTCAACATTAATGAGTTAGCATTTTAGAAAATAAAGCTCAACACCAAAGTAACCACCACCTCCCAACATCAACACCAGCTCAATCTGTGAACCATAAGCCAACCCGATAACCAGCAGCAGCCCACAGGACCCAATCAAGCTAGCAAATCAAAGGTCTACCAAAGCCCAAGCACAACCAACCATGATCATTGGATGCCTTCCATCATTGGATAGCTAAAAAATATAAAACTAAATGAAAAACTAATGTTCAATATTTAAAAATGAAAATTCAGAAATTATGAATGCATCATTTCCCCTGGTGGGAGAGTCTCATCTCAGGATGAGAAAGCTTCAGTAACTTTCTGAAAAAGATCAGGATGACGCCGTGTTAGATCATTAGCATCCATCCAAGTGCAGTCGGTCAGAGGATGATTCTTCTATTTTGCCAAGAACCTCTTATGCTCACCATATCTTGTTTTAGAATTTCTGACATCAATAATATCTTCAATCTGTTCTTCAGTTTTTACCATAAAAGTGGAGAGTGACAAAATTTCAATTTTCACAGAATCATCAGAATTTCCTTCATATATAGAAAGATCAGAAACATTAAATACAGGAGAAGTGCCAACAGAAATAGCTAGATCCAACAGATAGGCATTCATGCCTAATTTTCGAAGCACACGAAAAGGTCCAAATGTCTTTCTGCTTAACTTTTTAAAAGTACCAACAGGAAATCGTTGGCGATGAAAATAAGTCATAACCAAGTCACCCTGATTGAAAATAACCTCTCTTTTATGTTTATCAGCAGTAGATTTCTACTTAGCATTAGTCTTTTGGAGTTTTTTAAGGACTTGCTGTTGGACAGTCTTTATGTGATCAAAAGTTTCAGAAGCTTCAGCACTAATTTTGTTAGGTAAAGGCAAGCAGTTTCTATCTAAAATATGAGGAATAGGTTGTCCATAAATAATTTCAAAAGGAGTTTTACCAGTGGAACGGTTAACAGAATTATTGTAAGCAAAATCAGCTTGAGGCAAGACTAAATCCCATTGGGATGGTTTTTCTCCAGCAAGACACCTTAATAAATTTCCTAAGCTTTGATTAACAACTTCGGTTTGCCCATCAGTTTGAGGATGATATGCACTACTAAATTGAAGAGTAGTCCCAAGTTTTGCCCAAAGTGTTCTTAAAAAATGACTCAGAAATCTAGTATCCGATCATAAGTAAAAGTACGAGGAACACCGTGAAGACGAACAATTTCTTTAAAAAACATATCAGAAATGTAAGAAGTATCAGAAGTTTTCTTGCAAGGAATAAAATGTGCCATTTTGCTAAAGCGATCCACCACCACAAAAACAGAGTCACATTTTCGAATAGTAACAGACAAACCCAAAACAAAATCCATTGAAATATCCTCCCAAGATTTGTTAGGAATAGGCAGAGGGATATACAAAACATAATTTTGTGAAGTTCCCTTGAAAGCCTGACATATTTTACATTGTTTTATCAGCTTAGCAATCTACTTTCTCATATGAGGCCAAAAATATTTTTCTTCAACCAAAGCAATAGTTTTCCCTTGCCCAAAATGTCCACCCAAACCCCCACTATGAAGTTCTTTCACAAGTTATTCTCTTAAAGAGTTTTTAGTTATGCAAAGTCTAGATCCCTTAAACAAAAAACCTTGATGCATAACAAACTGAACAGATGGATCAGTTCTAGAAGTAAGACAAGAATTCCAAATACTCTTAAAATCAGAATCACTTGCTTAAGTATCTTTCAAAAAATCAAAAGAAATGATAGTTGGATAAACTGTTACCAACAAATGAGATCTCCTGCTTAAAGCATCAACAACTTTGTTTAAGACACCAGTTTTATATTTAATATGAAAAGTATACTCTTGCAAAAATGAAACCCACTTGGCATGCCTTTTATTCAAATTTTTTGGGAGCCCAAAAAACGAAGTGCTTCATGATCAGTATTTAAAACAAATTCCCTTTGAATCAAATAACACATACAGAATTTCAAAGCTTGAACAATAGCATAAAACTTCAAATCATAAGTAGAATATTTGGATCTAATTTCGTTCAGTTTTTCACTAAAGTAAGCAACAAGTTTTCCCTCTTGATTAAGTACAGCACAAATGCCAACATGAGAAGCATCGCAATCAACTTAAAAAATATTTTCAAAAATTGGCAAGCTAAGAATGGGAGCTTGACTCATTCTTGCCTTGATAATTTCAAAAGTTTTTTCAGCTTAAGGTGTCGACCTAAATATCTCCTTTTTTAAGCAATCAGTAATAGGAGCAATCAGAGAACTGAAGTTCTTTATAGATCTTCTATAGAAAGAAGCCAAGCCATGAAATCCTCTCACCTCACCTATGTTTTTAGGAATGGGCCAATTTTGAATTGCTTCTATTTTTATCGGATCCACTTTTATTCCCTCAGCAGAAACAATAAAACAAAAAAATGTCAAACTCGAAGTCATGAAGGAACACTTTTTAAGATTTATGTAAAGCTTTTGTTCCCTTAAAGTTTGCAACACTTGTTTTATATGATTTAAGTGTTCAGAAGGATGAATACTATAAATCAAAATGTCGTCGAAATAAACCACAACAAACTTCCCAATAAAAGGTCTCAAAACATGATTCATAGTTCTCATAAAAGTACTTGGAGCATTTGAAATCCCAAAAAGCATCACAAGCCATTCATACAAACCTTCTTTAGTTTTAAAAGCAGTTTTCCATTCATCCCTAGGCCTTATTCTTATTTGATGATACCCACTTCTCAAATCAATTTTAGAAAAAATTTTGGCACCACTTAGCATATCCAGCATATCATCTAATTTAGGAATTGGAAATCGATATTTAATGGTAATTTTGTTTATTGCCCTACTATCCACACACATTCTCCATGTTCCATCTTTTTTTGGCGTTAATAAAGCAGGTATAACACATGGACTTAAGCTTTCTTGAATCAAACATTTTTTTATTAAATCAGTCACTTGCTTAAAAAGTTCAGCATGCTCAGATGGACTCATTCTGTAATGAGGAAGGTTAGGCAAAGTAGCTTCAGGAGTTAGATCAATATGATGTTGAATTTTTCGCATTGGAGGCAACCCAATTGGCAACTCATCAGGAGTTATGTTAGAAAATTCATCAATTAAAGCTTGTATTTCTTTAGGGATTTGAAAAGTAGAATCAATTTTCTTTCCCAAAACCAAATAAGCAACTTCAGAATGTTTCAAATCCTTAGCATTTAGAAGCAGTTCAGGAGAATTAATTTTGGTAACCGTATTATTCTTAACAGGCGAATCAGACACATGTTTTTGTGGATGAAGTGTGAACTCTATTATTTTGAATTAAAGTGTATGTATTTTTCTCTCCATTTTGAATAATTTTGTGATCGTATTGCCAAGATCGTCTTAACAAAATATGACAAACTTCAAGAGGCTCAACACACAAACAACTTGATCTTTGAAAGATCCCCCAATTGATAGATTGACAGTACATTGCTTAGTGATTGGAACTTCACCCCTGATGCGGTGCATTTTAAGCTAGAATGGTTCCTTAGGAGTACTTTATCTAGTTTGTTATTATTACCTTCTAGAATGCTCTTTTGGCCTTATAAGTATGAGGTATTGTAGAAGAAGAGGGCATTGAATGATATATTACACTCTTTGAAGCAGAATGGTTCCTTAGGAGTACTTTATCTAGTTTGTTATTATTATCTTCTAGAATGCTCTTTTGGTCTTATAAGTATGAGTTATTGTAGAAGAAGAGGGCATTGAATGATATATTACACTCTTTGAAGCCTTAGAGCTTTCTTCTTCTTCTTCCCTGGATTGGGAAAACCGAAATCCTTCTTGCAGGTCGAGTCTTCCGACGATCCACTACATCAGTTGGTATCAGAGCCTGGAGCTTGTGAAGATGGATGGACTGCGGAAGAAGTCGGCTGTTGACGACGATCGAAGCCACAAAACAAGATTGGCGGTCGACGACGATCAATGCCAAGGTGGGCTGCCGACGATGCTCAAAGCCGGATCGCCTTCTATCAAGCTCAATCGAAGGAATCGCTCGATCAGGTAGACAGAAACCTTGATCGGATTCGAGAAAACCTTCGGGCAATAAGGAAGATGAGAATGTCTTCGGCAACCATACCGAGGTATTCTTCTTCTTCTTCTTCTATCTTCTCGTCTGCTTCACGCAGACGCCATCAGTCCCCCCATACTCCCACGGTCGTTGATGATTACGCTCCGCTCGAACTCCCGCTCCGATGGCGTTATCCACCGCCGGAATACCCACCGCTCGAGCTTCCATTGCAATGGCGAAATCCTCCGCCTCCACAGATTACGTCGCCTCGAAAACGGAACTATGATCTTGATCCGATTCAGACCGATCACGATCCAATAGAAACATCTCTGGAAGTGGGATACGCCCCAAACCCGCATGATGACATTTCCGTCTCCGACCTCCCACTGCACTCGCCGAGCCGACCGCCGGCCTACTCCACTCTGCGATCCTGTCTTGCGACCAAGCCCAACCCGCCGGTCTCCAAAGCTCCTAACTCCGACGACCTGTCGCCGATCCATCGATGCCGGCAGCAGCCGACCAGACCCCCGCTGACCAGGCTCCCGCAACCCCAGCCACCGATTCGCCGACGCTATACGTGCGTGGCTTCTCCCGGCGCTTGCCCGAACAGACCCCCGCACACCCAGCGCCGGTCTCTGGCGATTCCGCTCCTTTGCAGCGCCAGTCTAGCCATCTCGCTCCTGGTAGTGAACCCGGCAGAGGGGTTGAGCCCGATCTCTCATGCCCTGAATCCCGTCTTGCCGACTGGTCCGACCTGCCGGATTCCAGTCTTGCCGCCTGCTCCGACTCCGTCGGACAGCGTGGTTTCAGCTCCAACCCGGAAGCATCCAGTGAAGACGCCGGGGAGCTCGATTACCAAACCAAAACCGATCTCCCACAGCCCAACTCCGTCGCCACCTCAGCTTCCTCCGGAGATCTGACGCAACTCCCATCGTCTGCTCTTTTGGACTATGAGATGCAAGATGCAACACTGGCATCTGTTGCTCTGATTCTATTTGGAAATCCGGCGAAGCAGCATTACGGGGAGTTAGGAGCCGACAATGTGTGTACCAAAGAACACAGGCAGCTTGCTCTCGAAGCTGCGAGACAAGGAGTGGTGCTTCTAAAAAATGAGGGAGGGTTTCTGCCACTAAGAAGGAGCAATGTGGCTTCCATGACTTCGATTAATCGTTCCAGTTTGGACCTACTAGATCGTGAGAAAGAGCTGATCATGATCTGACACTGGACAAATACACTTCCTGGACTCCGTCTCTCAATCCGCACAACCTGATCCCGCTCATGGCTGCCAAAGTCGTTGATGCAGCCTCTAAAGTTGGAGAATCTGCTGCAAATGCCTCTTATGCTGTTGAAATTGCTGCTTCTTATGCTACGCTATCTCTCTCAACATCATCTTTGCAGAATCAAACTACAGCTACCAGAACAGTTGGTAAGAAGACTCTTAAGGACATGTCAAAAGAAGATTGGCGCCTCTTTTGTGAAGACCACAACGTCATCTACACGGGGTCTCACGTCCCTCTACATATGTGTAAATGGAGCGAGAGTGATCTTCCGGTGTTTGAAGTGTTTCAGCTATGGGAAAACTATTTTAATAATAGTATGCTGCAGCGACTACGCATGGATGGCCTTCTCCAACCTCCAGTTATGTGCTTCGACCAACGCTCATCTCTATGCCGTATTCGAATGAGTGAAAACTGCTGCAATGGTTCCATACCGAGAGACCTATTTTGCCTTCCCAATATCACTGAGGTTGAACTACAGGACAACCTCCTTGACGGTGGACTCCTCTACGCCAGTAAATTCCGGATCTCTTCATATCTCGGCCAGATAACCTTATGGGACAATTGCATCTGCGGCCCTCTCCATTCCTCTCTCGGTAAATTCTACGCTGCCCAAAAGCTAATATTTAGCCATTTAGGTAAGTCTTGCAGCCACTTCATAATCCAGATGTTTGACAAAATGACGAAGTCGGATTGCTCTATTACTATCAATTTTAATAACCTCATAAACAGACTTTATAAGGTGGCAGAGGAGAATGGAGAAAGCAAATTAATTGTTTACTCATCAATGATAAATGAGATGTGCAAGGCCGGCCACTTGGATGAAGCCAAGAAGAAGTTGCTTGAGATGTTGGGAAAGAATATCACTCTTGATGGCATAACTTTTGAGGGGGCTTCAATAAAGGTTCGAAGGCCAAGTGACTACATCACTTCTCTAGTTGCTGCACTTGACTATTTTGATTTGGCGACTGATAAAGATGCTTTGGTTGTGCTTGCTCCTTATTCAGGTCATTTGATTACCAATGAGACTTCTCAAATATTTGAGCCTCTTGAGGCTTGCAGTTTTGATAAGGTGAAACCCATGAGAGGTAACATGATGGAGGCATTGCAAGTTTGGAGAAAAATTTCAGATAAGGGTGATACTGCGGTACCCGAGGCTTCAATGGAGAGAAAAGTTGTTAATTTTGGAAATATTGAGAACAAGATCTTCGATCCGGGAATCTGTCTTCTACAACAACCTCTTTTCAATAATGCGTCTCGACGGAGTCGAGCCTTTTTACGCTAGGGGAGAATGATGCAGTGCATTTTAAGCTAGAATGGTTCCTTAGGAGTACTTTATCTAGTTTGTTATTATTACCTTCTAGAATGCTCTTTTGACGTATGAGGTATTGTAGAAGAAGAGGACATTGAATGATATATTACATTCTTTGAAGCCTTAGAGCTTTCGTCTTCTTCTTCCTTGGATAGGGAAAACCGAAATCCTTCTTGCAGGTTGAGTCTTCCGACGATCCACTACATCAACCCCCTTCTTTAAACCAAGAGATTTTATAAGATTTGGCAAGTGGTTTTGACTTTAGTTTAAGTTTGTCAACCAGTTTTTAAGAAATAAAATTTCCAGAACTCCCACTATCTATCATAAGAGTGCAGATTTTTCCTTCGATAAGGCAAGTTGTTTTGAATATGTTTCTTCTTAGCCACCTATCCCCTTTGTTAATTTTAGTTGATAAGGCTTGTCGAGTTACCAAAAACTCTTCACCTTCATCTCCTTCAACATCAACCTTTTCTAATTCAATGTCATTTTCAGATTCAGATTTATTTACTTCTTCCTCCAAATTTTCATCGTTTTCAATGAGATTGTTTCTTGGTGGATTGTTCTTCATACAAGTGGCAGAAAAATGACCATAAAGCCCGCATTTATAGCATGGTTCAATTAATCTAGGTTGATCAGTAGGTTTAGCACCCATAATTCCCTTTCTTTTATCTGCATTTTGATTTTCAAAAGTTTTAACTTTCACACCAGATGTTCCCCTAGAAGCTTGAGATTGAATTTTAACCCCTCCAGTTGATCGTCGTTTATATGTTTCCATTACCTTATAGTGACCCCTTTCCCTTTGATGTTGCTTTTCCAATTTTAGTGTCATACGATATGCCTCGTCAGTTTTAATGATATGATGCAAGTTGAGTTGATCTTGGATTGACCACTTTAAGTCATTGATGTATCTTGAAACAGTTCTCTTCAGATTCATTTAAATCATTTCTGGATTGAAGTTTGCAAAACATTTCGGTGTATTCTTCAACAGATTGATTTCCTTGTCACAAGTTTTTAAATTCTTGAAATATTGTTCGAGTATGATCAGTTGGCAAAAATTTCTCATTCATTTTTTTCTTTATCATTTCTCAGTTTTAGACTTTTTCTTTACCTCTCCTAAGTCTATTATTTTGAAAGTTTTTCCACCAGGTTAAGGCATGATCATAAAGTTTTAGACTAGCAAAGCGAACCTTCCTATTGTCAGGTATTTCTTTCCACTCAAAAAACTGATCCATTTTTTCTACCCATTCAAGGAATTGATCGGGTTGAAGTTTTCCCTCAAAGTTAGGAACATCTATTTTAATTCCATGATCTCAATTTCTTTGTTGCCATTTTTGATTTTTAGGAACTTCCTCTTCACTTTCAAAAGTTTGAACATTATGATTAGCATTATTAACATTCAGATTTTTAATTGCTTCAGCCATGATATTGATTTGTTGTTGCAAATTATTCAGTTATTGCATTAAATTTTGCCAATCCCCCGGATTATTAGCCATCTTAGAAGATTGTAAAAGACCCACCAAATAAAGACAAGAAACCAACAAAAACACACCAACCAAGGATAAGAACTTGCTCTGATACCAAACTTGATGCAGACAAATTAGATAGAAAAGCCAGATAAGGAGAATGATGGGCAAAACTATAACCAAACTCGATTCAAATAGTAGCAATCATCTATAACACAAAACTGACGGATAAAACGAGAAGAGAGATCAAAAGAAACAAAAGAAATTTAAAAAGGCTCTATCCTCAGAACAACTGACATAATCGTTTCCTCACATGCATCGAAATGTAGGTTAAATAAAATATGTGCTTAGGACTAGCAAACCGATGGTCTACCACAGCAAGAAAGTCTAAACGTCCAACAAAACTCCTCTGGCAAGTACTCCCAAATTAGCCAACAAACACCTCCAAAGCTCAAGAAGAAGGATACAAATGGAGTGGAACTTGCGTAGAGAAGAAAGAGGTAAGAAGCCTAGACGAAATAGAGAAGAAGAAGAAATAGACAAAGCTCTCAAGCTTTTCCAAGAAGAAGAGAAAACCCTAGGTTTTTAGAGACTAAGCTCAACAACCTCTACCTTCAAAAAAACATCTTCTATATATAGGCAAGTGAGGGGAACCAAATAGCCATAGCACCTCCAACTAAACCAATTAGATTTAGGAAAAAGAAAGGCCAATAGTCACAACACATCAGCCCCCATACGGTATAACAAAACAGAGAAGAGAGGCCACGGGAACGAAGAAACCAACCACGGGAACCAAGCAGCCAGCCACGGGAACCAAAGGGGCAAAGCCACGGGACAATCAGCTAGCACAGGAAAACGAGAAGACAAAGGGGAAGAGAAGAGGCAAGTCCACTCCAAATTGAATCCTTGAATTAAAGCATACCTTTTTGGAATAATGAGCTAGGAAGCTCAATAAATCTCCCAAATAATGAACTAACTTCAGCTCAACATTAATGAGCTAGCACTTTAGAAAATAAAGCTCAACACCAAAGTAAAGACCACTATATATAATTATCCTCTTACACTGCATAAGACCACTATATATAGGTCTCAATCACAAAGAAAAGAAAAGTACTCAAATGCTCTCAGAGCTACAATAAGAACACTTTCTATAGAGGTAAACTAGAAAACTAAAATGCTAAATAAATAAAACATAAAATACATCAAAAGTAATAACTCCGAATCGTTGCCGTCGATCTTCGATTTCGTCGTCGGTTCACGTCAGAATCTCTGAGTGATGTCCTCATCATCAAGTCTTAGGCGTTTACAAGATTTGCAACACTACAGGAAAAACGCCGAAATCCGGCGGTTAGCCTATATTAACCGGCGGTTTTTTTGACTACCGGCGGTTTTTTGACCGCCGGAAAAAATCGCGTAGGAAACTTTCACCGGCGGTTTTTTACAGGCGGTTTATGTTGCCGGAGGTTTTCCGGCGGCTCCGACCGCCGGTTTCAACCGGATTTTGGACCGGCAATTTTTCGGCCGTGATGCAAGTATGATCCCTTCAACCTCATCCGTTTGTGGAATATGGTTCTTGTACCACCATCGCCCGATAATTGTCCTTGAATTATTGTCATCTAACTTTGGTCTCCATACCACTATTGCTTGATTATGGTCTTCCAACTACCATCACCTAGCTATAGTCCTTGAACCATAATCATCAGTATGGTCCTCAGACCATTGTCACATGGCTACAATTTTTCTAACTTCCTACAACTAATCAGAGTTCTCCAACTTCTATCGCATTCCAATTACGATCATTAGATCATAATCGCCCAATTATGTTCCTTCAAACTTAATCACCACATCAATGTCACATGACTACTTTTCCTCTTACCACTATCACCAAACCATAAAACTTTTTTCATTATTGCTTGATGATGGTTCTCTAACCACTGTTATCCATCTATAGTCCTCCAAATGTTATCACCCAACTATGGTTTAATGCCCTACAATAACCTAATCAATATTACATGCCTACTAAAATTCCCATAAATCATCGCTATTAATGCAAACACGTCCCATCACTTATAAGATCAATGAACGCCATCGATATTAATTTTAATACCCAAATTTAACACTTAGATTTATGTTGAATTCATTCTAAAGTTAGTATCAAACCTAGGCTAGAGTTGTTTATCATAGCAAACAAATCTAATACTAAATGGCTTATAATAAATATCACAAACAACAATTTCGATCTACCCTAAAAAAAATTTAGATCTACCAAAATTATTACAATATTTACTATCTAAATCATCCAAAATAACTCTAACACTTGCTTATGTCTAGTGAGAAAAAGGAATCAAAGAAAAAACATAAAATATACCTTAAAATAGAAATCTAGGGTTGAAAACTTGAAGTTGGCCGGCGGTTTGGGGTCGGACTGGGTCAGCGAGGTCGGACGTCGGAGTGCCGGTCGGATCTGGGTCGGCGGTCGGAGAAGTCTCGTCGGCGGCGGTCGGAGAACCTTCGTCGGTCGCGGTCAGAGAACCTTCGTCGGTCGCGGTCGGACGAGCAGAGGCGAGCGGAGGCGAGGGAAACGAGAGAGAAAGAACGAGAAAGAATGAAATGTGAGTTGCGGGCCTGGTCGTTTTAGGGCACTAACCGGCGGTTTTCCGGCGGTCTAAACCGCCGGTACAAAATCACTTATCAACGGTGGTCCAGACCGCCGCTAAACCTCCGGTGAATATTAGAATCCGGCGGTTTACCGGCGGTTTTTTGACCGTCGTTAATACCGGCGGTTTAACGTATAAAAAACACCGGCAGACCGCCGGCTAAATCGCCGGTAACACCAGCGGTCCATGAACCGCCGGTTGAAACCGCTGGTAATAGCAATTTTTCCTGTAGTGCAAGTTTGAGTTGGTCTATTACTATCGGCGAACCCTTGAGCTCCTGACATAGGTGTCTAATGCTAAAATAGCTCGAGTTCCTCGAGGATAGAACACCAAAGCAGATTACTTGGTCAAATTGGCCAAGGAAATGTCAAATACCAATGAGGTGAGGCCTATATTCATTGAAGTTTACAACCGTCGGGTCTTGGAGCCCGCTCTGTTACAATTCCCGAAGGCAGAAGAGGTACCAGATTCAAGCCAGCAGGATACAATTTTGGTTGACCCTCAACCTCTCCATCAGATCGTTATGAAAAATTATCCAAAAGGATATCATGTAGCCAAAAAACATTAAGCTAGTCAAGCTTCAGAATCGTGATTGCATTGCTTAGATATTGAAGTAGAAGACGATTGGAGACAGTCATTCATCTACTACTACAAAAAAAACAAAGTTCATGCGAAAGAATATATAGCACCACAAATCCAAAAAAGGGTGTTGTGATACACGTTTGTCAATGACACACTGTACCGATGAGTTTTTGATTAAATGTGGCTAAGGTGCCTAGGGACCAAGGAAGATGATAAAGTAGTAGCAGAAGTCCATGAAGGATTTTGTGGTGCACATCAGTCATGTCCCAAAATGGCCGTTAAAGTCAAGAGAATGGATTACTATTGACCAACAATGATGATGAATTGCATTGACCACGCTAACAAGTGCCATGAGTGTCAGATTCACAGTGATGATATTCATCAGCCGTCAAATCCACTACACCTGACAGTAGCATCCTGACCATTCGAATGCTGGGGAACTGATGTAATTGGACTGATAGATCCACCATCGTCAGTCGGGCATCGCTTCATACTAACAGCAACAGACTATTTATCTAAGTGGGTAGAAACGGCTCCATTCAAAGAAGTCACGTCAGAACACGTGATTAACTTTTTCACTCATAATGTGTTCTACAAATTTGGTATGCCGCACCGTGTGATCTCAAATAATGGCACAACATTCAAGAGTACTAAAATCTACAAATTTTTTTAGCGACACAAGATCGATTGACGATACTTGTCGATACACAACCCAAGAGCAAATGGCTTAGCAGAGGCCTTTAACAAGACGCTGGTGAAACTATTGAAGAAAATTCTCGCCAAAAATAAAAAAAAGGGTGGTACATGAAAATGACAGAGGCATTATGGGTGTATCGTACTAGTTACAAGATGCCAACCAAAGCCACTCTTTACTCACTGGTGTTTGGGGTCGAAGTTGTATTACCATTAGAGATAGAGCTACCATCACTCCGTGTAGCTATCAAATACGATCTGACTTAGGAGCATAATGCTCGATTGAGAATGGAAGAATTTGATGCGCTTTATGAAGTCAGACTACAAGCTCAATAAAACTGGGAAATCTATCGGGTGAGGATGACAGAATCATTTGATCGAATAGTGCGCATCGAGCATTTCAAGAAGAGCAACTAGTTCTGATGCTGAGAAGGCCAATCATCTCACACAAAAATTTGGCCAAAAATTTGTGTCCAACTGGGAAGGCTCATTCATCATTGAGGTGTACCTTAAAGGAGCTTATCAGTTAATCTACTTAGATGGTCAGAGGCCAATGCGGTCGATTAACGGTCGATATCTGTTAGAAGTATAATACATAGGGATAAACATATATTTAAAATTTTACTATGTACTTTATATGTACCTGCCAACATATGTACGATATATGTTTCGAAATTATATTGTAATACGAGAATATATTTTACAAAAAAAAATGAGGGCATTTTAATTATTTGTTCGGGTCGATATCGCGCTGCGTGTTAAGATCCTCGAATAAATATTTAAAACTCTGAAAGGTTAAATCTATTTCATTTCAAAAGCTCATTGCAAGAAGGGGCATTTTAAATATTTATTCGGGTCGACATCGCGTCGCATGCCAAAATTTCTGAATAAATATTTAAAATCATCAACTACGAACATTCCCTTAAATTAGGATGCGGCAATTTCTACTATCAACGCATATGTAAGTGATTTTCCTGAAGTTCGGGACATCATTCCTTCAAGTGTACCAATATTTTAAAAGTTAGAAAAGAGATCTTTGTGATTATACACTCCAATAAATTGAGCCGGAAAAGCTTGGAGTTTTCCAACAGCCTGAAGCTTAAGGTTGGAATGGGTGTAAAAGGCCGGATCCAACACGCCCAAATATAATCGAATCGTTGGCAGCTCTGTCTACTCAAAACGACATAAGAAAGGATGTAGTAGCAGAACCCTCATTTCGTCGACCTGTCAATAGGGACTGTAGGAAGAACGAAGGCTAATTTGACTCAATGAGTTCTAGTAGTTGTGGTTCAAAAGATTCTCCTAATTGACCGGAGAATTAGAGTTCCAGTGGGAAGGAGTCGTGAGCAACTACCAAATGTCCGTATACTTCAAATCTGCAACCACAAAGGAGAACTCCACATCTTCCAACTTCACTGAAATCAGCATTGGGAAGCACATTTACCATAGCTCAAGTCTGAAGCCTGAATGAGTGTAAACGATTAGATCCAACAAGCCCAAATATGACCGGATCGCTGGCAGCTCTGTCTACTCAACATGCCGTACGAAAGGCAATAGTAGTAGAGGAACCTCTATTTCAGCAACCAGAGGATGAAGATCTACCAAATCTTATCTCTCCCAATATGATGAATTTAAGTTATTCAGATTAAAGTTTCCTCAATTAGTTAAGGATCAAGATATTGCCCATATTTGATACTATCAACCGAATCTGAAACATGCAAATCCTTCAACAGATTCATAAAGCACCAAGCAGGATCGAAGAAATTATTTTTCAACAAGTCCATGAAAGCACGAAGCAAAAGTCTTAAGAAATTATCCCAAAGTTCATGTAAGGCCTAAGACTGAACTAAGACAATTCTGTCATCAATAAGTCTGTTATGCACAAAACTTTGGACAGATGACTTCTCGCCACCGACCTAATATAAACCTAAAAGGGTTTAGGTCACTGACATATGCTCCTTCATCAAGCCTGTCAAACCAAAAAGTAAAAGACAAAAGGTAGGCAAATCCTCTGACAAGTCAATGAAGACAAATATAGCAATCCTTCATTAATATTTGCAGCACAAAGCACAAGGCAGAAAAAAACCAAAATCTCAGGACTCAAACTAAATCTAGAAAAAGAAGTCTCTTGGATGACATCTACAAATGTCCCTAAAGATTAGGGGCATTTTAAATATTTATTTGAGTCGACATCGTGCCGCATGCTGAGAGCCCCAAATAAATTTTTAAATTTTTTTGCTAAAATAAAGTTAGAGGGAAGGATGAGAGATCCTCCGTAAATTGAATGTGCCATCAGCAAAAAGTATAATTTGAACAAGATATAATCAGTACAAGAGATACCAAAGTCCCACCAGTTGATGAATACAATGTTTAAAATTGCGTATTCTGGTATTTATGCGTTTTTCATTCGTGAGGCGAGGCATAAGCCTCAAGGCTTTTTGAGGCGTAAGCCTCAAAATCAAAAGATTGCGTAAATATAAAATAATAAATTTTTTATATTCTAATGAGTGAATAATATAAAACATAAAAAAGCATAAGATATGAAGTGAAATCAAAATATCCCAATAATAAGACAACATGAAATATAGTTCAACTCAAAATTCTATCTATCCTAAATCCCAGTATTCTTTTCATTAACATATAATTCTAATTTCCAAAAACAAATAGCAATGACATATCACATAAGAACTCATAAGTCATCAGCACTGTCATCACTAAGGGGTTCTTCATTTGAATCATTATTATGATGAATAGCTCTCTCTCCTTCCTCCTCTCCTATAGAGTCTAATGTCGGGCATTTACTTCAAGATTTATGTAAGTTTTAATATATATAGCGTGAGGCGTAAGCCTCATGCCAGTGAGGCGAGGCGGGCCTCAAGGCGGGCCTCACCCAAGTTTAGGCGCAAGCCTCATAAAAAAATCTCGAGGCGTAAGCATTGAGGCGTTTTTTATTGGAATTGCGCAAAGGCGGGCCTCAAGGCGAGCCTCATATTGCGCAATTTTAAACCATGGATGAATATACAAAATTCAGATAAGTCTCGAACGATATCAACAATATACAGCATAAATATTATATTTACGCATGAGCAATCATAAAAAGTGATAGAAACTAATGTGGCAGTGGTAGCAAAAGAAGAATAGAAAGTAACAATGCTATATACTACCATCAGTCTACAAAGTGATACTTTAAGAATCTATATATGAAGTTTTCTATCACACTCTTATAGACCCCTACTTGACCAAGAGCAAACATATCAACTATATTGATGATTACAATGCATCTAAAGAGCTACAAAGATATCGAGATGGATTCTTAAAGATCTACAGTATGAAAATGGTAGTGTAATATCCAAACAAGCTCTTGGAGATCCGCAAGATGAAACCTTTAGTGTGACATCTAGAGTCAACATGCAACAAACGTGATTCGCTTTAGATTCGAACCACATTTATTGAGGGGTATTTGTTGACCTCAACAGCAAATAAAAAAAGAAAAAAAATCATCTTCAAAATCAAATGAAAATCCACATAATCCCGAAAATTCTACAGAAATCCCGTTACCTGACCGAGTGGTGCCACTAGATCACTTCTCCGCAATTCCTGTAGGAGTTCCGTTGAATCGTACTCTTTTTACATCGTTAAAAAGTGCATTCGAGGCTCTCAATTTGTTTCTTCGACTGTTCCTCCCGTTGTCAAAATCCACAAACATTTTCTACTTCCTCTCGCTCATTTTTCCCGCACACAGAACCTCCCAAGCCTTATAATTCCTTGCCGATTCCTCCAATCCAACCACCAAGCCCTAACCATGACTCCAACCCCTCCACTATACTTCTTCCCCTACAGGGAAGCTCCCGACCATCCATCCTATACCAAATCTCAACCTCTTGTTGCCGCTTCCTATAGCTATCCCCATTTACAAACCCTTCACAACAACCCGATCTTCTCTGATCTTCTGTACTCAGGCCGACCAAAGCTGACCTAGCCTCTACCTTGTTCGATCTCCACCTTCAACCGAGCACTCTAACTCCACGGATCCTCTAAGCTTCTCACTTCTCTCGAGGCCTGACCTCCCTCCTCTCTTGCCCTGTTCGCAAACCAACGGTTTACAAAGAATAAGACATAGAGAGAGAGAGAGAGATAGAGAGAGAGAGAGCTTCATACCTAGCCTTGTCCGCCTCCTACTCATCAAGTCTAGCCAAAATCTCCTACTGCCCTACCCGACTACTTTAAGAGATTAGGTATACACTCTATTTCTTTTTGTTTCTTTTTTTAGCATTAACTATTATTAATTATTATTATTATCAATGTTTAAAATTGCGTATTCGGGTATTGAGGCGTTTTTCGTTCGCGAGGCGAGTCGTGAGCCTGAAGGTGTTTTGAGGCGTAAGCCTCAAAATCAAAAGATTGCGTAAATATAAAATGATAAATTTTTTATATACTAATGAGTGAATAATATAAAACATAAAAAAACATAAGATATGAAGTGAAATCAAAATATCTCAATAATAAGACAACATGAAATATAGTTCAACTCAAAATTCTATATTTTCCAAATCCCAGCATTCTTTTCATTAACATATAATTCAAATTTTCAAAAATAAATAGCAATGACATATCACATAAGAACTCACAAGTCATCAGCACTGTCATCACTAAGGGGTTCTTCATTTGAATCATCATTATGGTGAACTGCTCTCTCCTCTTCGTCCTCTCCTATAGAGTCCAATGTCCGGCATTTACTTCAAGATTTATGTAAGTTTTAATATATATAGCGTGAGGCGTAAGCCTCAAGCCAGTGAGGCGAGATGAGCCTCAAGGCGGGCTTTAACCAAGTTGAGGCGCAAGCCTCATAAAAAAAACTCGAGGCGTAAGCATCGAGGCGTTTTTTACTGGAATTGCGCAAAGGCGGGCCTCAAGGCGAGCCTCATATTGCGCAATTTTAAACCATGATTTTTATTATCTGTTATAAATATATATAATATGTTACATATATAAGTATATACGTGTATGTATACTTATTTAAAGTATTGTATTATATATATATATATATATATATATATATATATAATATAAAAAAAAATAATGCACAAAAAAAAGAAAAAAAAAAAATAGAAAAAAAGAAAATAATATGCACAACCTCGCCGGAATACAAAGGTATAACCTCCCGATCCCTAAAACTCTGAGAGCCCATCTCAAAGCTTGCAACGCGACAAAATAACCACTTATACACACGTTTGTTAGCATGGTGGGAGGAAGTGCATCGCGGTGCTAGCAATGAAGCGGGTGTTCCTAAAGCCCCATTTCTGCTTTCGCGGCATAGCGGAGAACCGCCTATAAACATTTTCTTAGCGTGGTGGGATGGGAACCTGGTACGACGTCTATGGCAAGGCGGGTTACTTATAAGTACCCGTATGCGGGGAAATAATTGGGTTTTCAAACATCTACCCTCGCCGACCCCATACACGCCTTTATTGCAAATGGTGGAAATGTAGACTATGATCACGGTGTTTATAGACACCTACCATACACGTCTTTATTGCGCGTGGTGGGAAGACCTAGACTCATGTAGTTTTTCCTAAACGGGAGAGACGTTGGGAGGTTGCCGAAATTTCATTTGAAGATGCAGAGGACTTGCACAAAAAAGTAGAGAACATGATTTGAACTAAGTACACGGGTCTTGAACTTGCAATTTGAATGGCATGGGAACTGAATAAACAATAAAATGAATCTAAATGAACTTAAATGAACAAATAGAGGGCTACGACAAAACTAAACTTAAAATGCATTTGGATCAAATGAGAATTAACAAGGGATTTGAACAAAATGCAAAAGGAATCGAACTTTAAACTCAATTATTTACAAACATCGATGACGACTCAAAAGATCTCAAGTGAGTTCTAAAGGACTTGAGTTTGAATGAAGCACATGGAACCAGACCCTAGTTTTAACAAATGTGTAATCAAAACATGGAGGCTCAATGAACAAATCTAGATCATTCAAGTAAATATACACGAGCAAACGAAGATGCATAGTGGACAAGGAAGGCTCTTTCATCTCATTCACAAGTAACAAACAAGATGAATATACATATGCACATGTTAATGAACAATAATACTAAGCTCATCATGCATATAGTAAATCATTCTGAAGACAAAGAACTTAGACATTTAGCTTGTTTGCAAGTTGATTCAAGCAAACTAGAAAGAAAAACCAAGTTGGAGAACACAAGGACAATGAAAACCAAACTTGATTCAATTTAACTTGCAAACATCCAAACAAACATCTAGATAAACGAAAAGTCAAATCAAACAAAACAAAACTATAACATAAAAAAGCTTTGAATTGCCTCATTTTTTTCGGATCAACTTTTATCCCCTCAGCGGAAACAATAAAACCCAAAAATGTTAATGCTCGAAGTCATGAAGGAACATTTTTTAAGATTAATGTACAGCTTTTATTCCCTTAGAGTTTGCAACACTTGCCTCACATGATTAAAGTGCTCAGAACAGTGATACTATAAATCAAAATATCGTCGAAATATTTTGACTTTGATTCAAAATAATGAGTTCACTCTCTATCCTTATTTCGACCCAACAAAATGTGACATACTTCAAGACGCACGGCATCGCAAATAACTTGATGCTTAAAAGAACCCCAAATTGTTAAGTTGACAGAACATTGCTTTGTTATAGGTACTTCACCCCGTTCTTTGAACTAAGAGATTTTATAAGGTTTGACAAGTGGTTTGCATTTTAACTTTAGCTTATCAACCATAAGTTGTAACACAAAATTTCTCGAACTTCCACTATCGATCATAAGAGTACAAATTTTTCCTTCGACCGTGCAAGCTGTCTTGAAAATGTTTCTTCTAAGCCACCTATCCTCATTGTCAATTTTAGTTATTAAGACTTGTCGTATTACCAGAAGCTCTTCACCTTCATCTCCCTCAATATCAATTTTTACTAATTCAATGTCATTTTCAGGTTCAGATTCGTTTTCTTCTTCTTCCTCTATTTCTTCATCGTTTTCAATGAAATTGTTTCTTAATGGGTTATTTTTTTTACAAGCCGCAGAAAGATGACCATAAAGCCCACATTTATATTATGACCCAATTACTTTATGTTGTTCAGAAGATTTTGACCCCATAATTCCCTTTCTTTTATCTGCATTTTGATTTTCAAAAGACTTAACTTTCACACCCGATGTTCCCACAGAAGTTTGAGATTAATTTTTAACTCTGCCAGTTGGTCGTCGTTTATATGTTTCCGTTATTTTGTTGTGACCCCTTTCCCTTTGATATTGCTTTTCAAGTTTAATGTCATACGATAAGCCTCGTCAATTTTAATAACATGATACAAATTCAGTTAATCTTGGATTGTCCACTTAAGACCGTTGATGTACCTTGAGACAGTCTTTTCTTCAGATTCATCTAAGTCATTTCTCGATTGAAGTTTGTAAAACATTTCAGTGTATTCTTCAACAGATTGATTTTCTTGTCGTAAATTATTAAATTTCTGAAAGAGTGTTCGTGCATGATCAGATGGTAAAAATTTTCGCCTCATTTTTTCTTTCATTCGTTACCAGTTTTGTATTTTCTCTTTCCCACGCCTAACTCTATTGTTTTGTAAGTTTTTTCGCCGCGTAAGAGCATGATCAGTGAATTTTAAACTTGCAAATTTTACTTTTCTGTTTTCAGGAATTTCTTTCCAATCAAATATTTGATCCATTTTTTCTATCCATTCGAGGAATAAATCAAGTTGTGAACATCTATTTTAATCCCAAAATCCCAATTTTTTGTCGCCTATTTTGGTTCCTTGGGACTTCTTCTTCGCTTTTAGATGTTTGGACATTATGTTGGTTAACGTTTAGATTAGCAAGAGTGTTAGCCATTTCATTCATCTGATTTTTCAAGTCTGTTAACTATTGCATCATATTTTGCCAATCCTCCTTATTATTAGCCATCTTAGATTTTAAATGAAAAAGTCTCAACAATCAAGGATATTCTAACTCGCTCTGATACCAAAGCTGATATAAGCAAATTAGAAAAAAAGCCAAGTTGGAGAACACAAGGACAATGAAAACCAAACTCGATTCAATTTAACTTGCAAACATCCAAACAAACATCTAGATAAACGAAAAGTCAAATCAAACGAAACAAAATTATAACCTAAAAAAGTTATCCTCAAAACAACCGCGAAGCGGTTTCCTCACATGCAATGAGAAGTAGGAAAATAAAAGATAAAGTGCTTAGGCTTGCAAGCCGAGGGTCCACCACTACAAAAGAGTCTAACGTCCTATCAAACTCCTCTGGCAAATGTCTACCAAAATCAGCCAACAAACAACTTCCAAATGCTTAAGAAAAAGGATACAAGTGGAGTGGAACTTGCGTAGAGAAGAAGAGATTAGAAGCCAAGACGAAATAGAGAGGAGGAAAGGGGGTGGAACAAGCTCTCAAGCTTTTCCAAGAGAAGAAACCCTCATGTTTTTAGCAACTTCTTTTAAGTTAATCAACAACCTTTCCATGACAAAATCCTCTTATATATATAGGAAAAAAGGGGAGCCAAACAGCCAACATCAACCTCGTACCAAACCAATCAGGTAAGGGGAAGAAGAAGGGCCAAAAGATATCACAAAACGGCTCCCAAAAAATAGCACAGAAAAAAGTTGGAGAAGCCATGGGAACACAGCCAGGGAGGGACCCGAGGGGCCAACATAGGAAATGGGACAGAGGAAGTCACGGGAAAGTAGCCAGGGAGAAAACTGAGAAGACAACCAGCCCACAACAATTATTCACAAGGAAGAAACCAATGAGACACAATAATGGGAAGAAACAAGCTCCACTTCACATACCTTTATGAATTTATGAGCTAGGTAGTGCAATTATAGCACCAAATAATGAGCTAAACATCAGGTCAAGCATTAATGAGCTAGCACCAAGTAGATCTCAATATTCCATCTTACAACCAGAGAATCCAAAGCCCACCCGAGAGCAGCCAAGGCCCAAACCGAGAAACAACAAGCAGCCCAAGGAAAAAAGGACCCAAATGCTAGCAAACCCAAGCCTTGCCATGCCCAAGAATATCCTACCATGATCATTGGATATCTTAAAAAACATAAAACACAACTAATATTATTCAAATTACATCAAAATAAAATAAACCAAAATATAAATGCATCACATGTGATAAGAAGATTGTGAGAGCTAATGCCGATTAGCTTGTTACCAATGTCAAGAAGATTTTTGATGAATACGACTCCATTTGTAGACAATGAAGGGAGAAAAAAATCATTGCAATAAATCTCAAGAATAAGAACATTAAGGCTCATACACAACTGATGTCACTCAAGTGTAAACAAAAACACTAGACTCCCTCAAATGACAACAATCAACAGATATGAAGAAATGGATGATGAGGAATACAATTTATTAAACCATGAACATCCTACCATGATCATTGGTGTTCTCTATCATTGGATAGCTTAAAAAACATAAAACACAACTAATATTGTTCAAATAACATTAAAATAAAATAAACCAAAATATAAATGCATCACATGTGATAAGAAGATTGTGAGAGCTAATGCCGATTAGCTTGTTACCAATGTCAAGGAGATTTTTGATGAATAGGACTCCATTTGTAGACAATGAAGGGAGACAAAAATCATTACAATAAATCTCAAGAATAAGAACATTAAGGCTCATACATAACTGATCTCACTCAAGTGTAAACAAATACACTAGACTCACTCAAATGACAACAATCAACAGATATGAAGAAATGGATGATGAGGAATACAATTTATTAAACCATGAACATCCTATCATAATCATTGGATATTCTCTATCATTGGATAGCTTAAAAAACATAAAACACAACTAATATTGTTCAAATTACATCAAAATAAAATAAACCAAAATATAAATGCATCACATGTGATAAGAAGATTGTGAGAGCTAATGCCGATTAGCTTGTTACCAATGTCAAGTAGATTTTTGATGAATACAGCTCCATTTGTAGACAATCAAAGGAGACAAAAATCATTGCAATAAATCTCAAGAATAAGAACATTAAGGCTCATACACAACTGATGTCACTCAAGTGTAAACAAATACACTAGACTCCCTCAAATGACAACAATCAACAGATATGAGGAATACAATTTATTAAACGATCAATAACAATCAAAGATGACATGGAGAACAAATATATTGAACTTTTATGAATAAGAATAATTGATATAAAGTGAACATATGAACTACATGCGGACGTTGACACTCCCTACAAGCATAGATAAGAAAGATGAAATAGAGATGCAAGGAATGACATGGTGAAATGTGTAAAGATGTCTCATATACCCGATGATACAGTAGGGATGTTGAAAGGATCCGGTATCAACATATAATGAACTAACAATGAAGAGGTATTCGAGAATATGGAGTAAATATGGCCTTCTTGCAATTAAATGTAGGTGAATACACCATTCTCCTATTAGTAAACAAGGATACCAAGAGATCGAGCGCCCCCCTCCCTCTCTCTTCCTATTAGGTGAATACACTTTTTCTCTCCCTCTCGATTCTCTCCATTTGCACAGGATACCAAGAGACTGAGCGCCCCCCTCCCTTCTGCTCCTTCTATTCGAACGAGGGCCGAAACTCCCCATTCTCCATCTTTGGATGTTGTATTATTCCCTTCTATAGATATTCCTAATTTGGTGCTTAGTTTGGGTTCCACTTTTATAATTCACTCTCTTATCTTAATCCTTAGTGAGGATTAGATCTTTTTAATGTATAAAGATTTGATTAAAATTTGAGTTTATTACATCTTTGTTCTATTTTTTTTAAATTAAAATCCAGATTAATCTACTTCTATTCTTCTTATTCAAATCAAAATTCTAATTTCAATGAATTCCTATTTGGAATTCTTCTTCACTTAATCATAATTTATATCATTTCAATTAAAAATCTAGATTCTTTTTGTTTTTGTTCATATGATTTATATATTTGGTATAAACTTCAGTTTCCATCATTTCCCTATTCTAAAACCTTTTAGATTGGGTCTTGGTTCATATCAATCCAAATAAAAATTCAAATTCCATCTTCAAGGGTGGGTTCCATAAATTTGACATATGCAAAATTAAAAAAAAAATTATTTGAGAAAAGTTTGAAAGTCAAAACATAAGGCAATTTATTGAGGGAAATTTTTTTAAGTGAGTAGTTGTCTTATTTTTCTTAAATGAAAATTTACCTCTATTATATTTAAAATATAAATAAGCATTGATTGACTCCTCTAAATACTTAAAGAAGAGGATTCATGATGATTCATAAAAAAATGTTTATTTTATTACTCTCATTTTTTGTGTGGGATGATTCCATTTTTGAACTAATATTTATATCAAACTTAAATTAGGCTTGAAAATGAAAATCTTTTCTACCTTCATGCAATTTTCTATCTCATAGGCATCTTTTGCATGTAGATGAATCTACTTCATAATTTTTTTAATCAGGTTGTTCACTCTTATCATAGGATCGAATTTGTTTTGTACTTTTTTTCTTCCTTGCATAACAGAGTGAGTTTTTTCTCTTATTTTTGGAAGATTATCTTACAATTATGAAAGTGTATTTTTTAGAGGTTTAGAAAGGAAGTCAATTACAAAAATGAAAAGATACACAAAGTGAGCTAAATTAATAAAGAGGCATAAAATGAGCTCAAAATAAAAAGATTCGCAAAGTGTACCAAAAATGAAGTATGCACAAAGTGTATCAAATAATCAAAAGATGCGCAAAGTGCACCAAAATTGAGAAAGAGGTAATAAATGAGCCCAAAATGAATAATCAAATGTCTTCTTTTTCTTTTAAATCTTTAAATCTTAGAAAAACCATGTGTCCTTTGATATCTTTGATGATTGAGTTTGAAAATCATAATTTTGGTTTGGATTCATCATCATGCAATGATATTCTATTAGATATAAAAATATTTTTCATGCAACAAATTTAAGAAGATTCTATTTCTTTCTCTAATTTAAATATTTATTGAATTAGATTTTAATTCAAAAAATACATATATGCGGGAGAGAACTTAGTTTAGCTTGTAGGAAGCTTGAGCTAGGTTAGCAAAATTCAAATCCTAACCTTTTTGGGTTTATATTGAGTCAACCTACTTCTTGCTGAACTTTTGAATCAATCTCTAGTTGTCATTTTTACTGGGTCAAGATAAACAAGAGATAAATTGTTCATATTAAAAAAATAATGCTCTTACTCTTTGATAAATTTTCACTGTTTAAAAATATATTTGAATCAAACTTATCTCAATTAATTGATGAGTGTTTAACATCTCTTAATGTCTACTCTATTGAGTATATTGAAATGTTCACCTTAGTAATTTGAAAATTTATATATGAAAATTATAATATATATCATTCTTAAGGACTAACTTGATCACACTTTTTCTTCTTTTTGAATTCTAGTTATTTTGAGTTATGATTATTTTGGGGATTATGATTCCATCTACCCTTTTGATATGATCACATAGAAATAACTATTTGGTGTGCATCCATTCTCTTGATGTCTTATATGTCACAATTCCTTGTTTGGGAGTAATTGTCCCATTCAAGCTAGGATTCTATTTCATTGTGTTGGAGTCATCCTCCTATTCAGGCTTTTATTTTATTTCTTTGTTTGGGAGTCACTCTCCGATTCAAGTCCTGATTCTATTTTTCAGTTTGGTTCATTTACTTGGATCTTTCTATGTGATTATTCTATTATGTTCTTTCTCTTATTGATGTCATGATAGCTTTACCTTGATTTTGCATGAGAATATTCATCTTCTTTCCATGTCGATGCTCCTCCTTGGGTAGTCTCGTGTGAGGGGTTTTCCCTTCGATGTTACCTACGGATTCCTTTGTTTAGGAGGTCCCTTTTGTTATTCCTTTGGACTTCCTTACTATCTTTTGTTCTGTTGTTTCGATCTGGTTAGGCTGACATTAGATCTTTTCACTCTTTTCTCCTCACATCGCCACGGATATGTACATGTAGAAAAACTCTTCCAAACTCCAAAATAAAACAAAAAAAGTAATTTTATTGCAAGAATCAAATAGAACAAAAAGAAAATAACACGATACAATTGATCATCTATTCGAGAGGAGTATCTCTCTCCCAAATCTCTAGACGCCGCTAGATCTCAAAGAAACTAAAAGATCTCAAATTTCAACCAAATTCAAGATGCCCTAACCCTAGGAAAATCAACTATTCAATGCATATAATCCAAAGGAAAACTCTAAATAGTCCCTACATTCAAATTTCCCTCCTAAATCCCCCAAAAATCCTTTCCAAAAAGCTCCCTTGGACCTATCGGTTTTTAATAACATGCAGGAGAGGCGAAATAGTTCTGCCTTTGTTTGCCTAAGCCTGTCCCGTGTGGACTGGATGGATCGATCCAATGGACCGGTCTAACAATTCTCCCCTCCCAAAATGACATCTTGTCCCCAAGGTGGAACAAAGGAAATTGCTGCTAAAGCACTTGATCAATAACACTGGACTGAAAATTGATTGATACTTGGTTGAATGATCCCTGCTTCTACCATCTCCCTAATCAATCTCACTGTCAATCAACACCACCACCTCCTTATCTACTATTTCCCCCTTCATCTTCATGGTATGATTCAGAGTGAATCCCAACATTGAATTTAGGTAGACCTCCATCACGTCCAGATGTAACTTGTCCTTCATCTCTCTCTCCCATACTCTCACCTCTCTCCTCAGTTTCCTCATCATCAATATGGTGAGAACCTAAAGAGTTTGATCCCTACACTTGTGCCTCGGAGTATATATCTCATCACATATGAAGCATAATATGTTCGCCCTCTTTTCTTGCATCACCCTCTCAGTCATTTTTTGAAGTTCCCTCCACTTTCTCCTTCCACTGGATTCTCCTTGGGAGTCTCATTAATGTTGTCTGATGCAGACCCCTTGGGTGCTGGAACAGTAGTCGTCGTCTTCTACGCGACTTCTGAGCTACTGCTCCTGACTCCCTTCTCTAGATTCTTCTAAATTTTAAAAAGTAAGCCCTCGATGGTCCCAAAACTTGCTTTGATATTAATTTAAAAGGAAACACTTGAAGATTTCAAGTAAATCCTATCGATTTCAGAAAAATAATAAGAAAAACTCTTCCAAACCCCAAAAGAAAAATAGTAATTTTATTGCAAGAATCAAATAGAACGGAAGAAAATAACACGAAACAATTGATCCTCTATTTGAGAGGAGAAACTATCTCTCCCAAATCTCTAGATGATGCTAGATACCAAAGATACTAAGAGATCTCAAATTTTAGCCAAATTCAAGATGCCCTAACCCTAGGAAAATCAACTATTTAATGCATAAAATTCAAAAGGACATCTCTAAACAGTCTCTACATTCAAATTTCCCTCCTAACTCCCCCAAAAATTTTTCCCAAAAAACACCCTTGGACCCGGCAATTTCTAGCTGCATGTAGGAGAGGCGGAAGAATTCTGCCTTTGTCTGCCTAAGCCGGTCCTATATGGATCGACTAGACCGGTTCGAACAACCGGTCTGACATATTTCTCCTCTTCACATCACCACGGGCATGTGTGTCGGGTGATTGTTGAGTTTTCCTCTCTTTTTTACATCACTACAGGCATGTGCATTGAGTGATTATTGAGTTTTCATCAACTCTTCAATTCACTGCGAGCGTATGTGCTGGGTAATTGTCGAATTTTCCTCTCCTCTTCACACATCCGCGGGCATGTGCGTCGGGTGTGTGTTTGAGTGTTATTTCCTTCTTTTTTTCTTCTGTTGCGTACATGGCCAAGCAGGCATTAGACTTTTGGCAGACTCTTTACTCACTGTTATGAATATGGTCAAGTTTGTACTAAGTCGTTTTCATTTGCCATTGCGAATATGGTCAAACGAATGTTAAACTCCCTTCTTGGTTGGTAGCCCGATAGAATCTTTTGGGGATATACTTCACCTCCTCTTCATTCCCCCCTATTTTATTTTCTGTTTGGGGTTTTTGAGTTTTCTTGTGACTCCTTGTCTCACCGTTACGAATATGCTCAGATGAACATTGCGTCATCCTCATTCACCATTGCGAATATGGTCAGGTGAATGTTGATCCTTTCTCCTCTTTGCATCATTGCAGGCATGTGTGTCGGGTGATCATTGACTTACCTTTCTCCTCTTCGCATCACTGCAAGCATGTGTGCCAGGTGATCGTCGAGTTACCTTTCTCCTCTTCGCATCATTGCGGGCATGTGTGTTGGGTGATCATCGAGTTACCTTTTTCCTCTTCGCATTACGACGGGCATATATGCTGGGTGATCATCGAGTTTACCTTTCTCCTCTTCGCATCACTGTTGGCATGTGTGCCGGTTGATTATCGAGTTACCTTTCTCCTCTTCTCATCAATGTGGATGTGTGCGATGGATGATGTTCGAGTTACCTTTCTCCTCTTCTCATCATTGCGGCATGTGTGCTGGGTGATGGTCGAGGTACATTTTCTCCTCTTCTGCATCATTACGGGCATGTGCGTCGAGTGATTGTTGAGTATCTTTCTTTCTCATGTTACTGCGAGCATGTGTACTGGGTGATTGTTGAGTTTTCTTTTGGCTATTGCCTTTGTTGTTTCGATCTGGTTAGGCAAATGTTGAATTTCTTTCTACCCTTTAATCCCACCATATCTGCATTATTGTGTGATCACTGCATGATTGATTTATTATTGTATGCTGGTATGATATGTCATTATTATGTGATCACTACATGATTGATTAATTATTATATGCGTGTATGATTATGTCATTATTGTGTGATCAATGCATGATTGATTGATTATTGTATGCTTGTGTGATTATGTCATTATTATGTGATCATTACAGACGCCCATATTTCAGGACCATATAAGCCTATTACATGAAATGCACCAAAGCCAGAGCAAGCGACTCCTGAGAGAAATAGATGAATTCCAATGATCTTGGGCAAATTTAAAGAAGGTTTTCCAGTACGTTCATCATAGAATATTTCTAAATCCCAATATACCCAATGCTAGATAGCTGCCAAGTAGCACATGCCAAAAAATAAGATATGTGCCCCTGCCACACCTTCATAACTCCAAATGCTTGGATTCGTTATAATTCCTCTCAAGATACTCCAACTCCCCGCCCCCCCCACCACGAATTGGTTATTTCTAAACGAGTACTGCATAATTGATTGATTATTGTATGCTTGTATGATTATGTCATTATTGTGTGATCACTACATGATTGATTGGTTATTGTATGCTTGTGTGATTATGTCTTTATTGTGTGATCATCGCATGATTGCATGTTTATCGCATGATTGTGCGGTTAATGCGTGATTGCATGATTCTTGTGTGATTTGATAATTGTTAGATGATTATGACATAATTATGTGGTAATTGTGTGATTGCATGATTTGATGGTCATTATAACATTGGGAGATTATTGCATAATTATGTGTTTGATGTATGCTTGGGTGATCATTGCATGATTGTGTGGTCATTGCATGATATGATGATTATTGTATGATTGGATGATTGTTCTGTTGTTGGATATTTGTTAAGTTTTTTTAATTCATTGTTGGGTTGTACCTTCTTAAAAATGAGGAGGTCAACGCCAGCATATGCGGTTCATCTATTGTTTATCACACATGTTGAGGTTGTGTTTATTGACCTTATTTTTCGTATGTTTTTCCTTGAGGTTGTTCGATTAATTTAATTGAGCATCTTCGAACATAATTTAACCTGAATCGTCTCGATTTGAATCAAATTGAGTTTGATTTGGACCCAAATTTGACCCAAATCAGCTTAATTATTTTAAAGACGAGCTCAATAGATTTTCTAAGCAAGTTCCCTCCCTCAATAGATGGCACAAGCGTATGATCTCCTCGATTAGGAGTGAGATACAGGAGGCGGCATCTTGGCATAGAGCATTACCGTGACATCGGGTAGAACACTTAACGTCTGACTCCTTAATTCACACGACTACCGCAAGAAGGAAGCCACTCTTGGTCTCCCATTCGCATTAGAGGGGACAGACCCTCTCAATTCTCTCCATTCGCACAGGACACCAATAGACTGAGCGCCCACCTCCCTCCTGTTCCGTCTCCTTCTATTCAGACAAGGACCAAAACTCCCCATCCTTCTTCAATTCTCTTGCCCTAGCGTACCTAGCTGTAGCCCACGCTCCATCTCTCATTGATCTTGTTGAACCCGCCCCAGAGAAGAAGCTGGCCGTATCTCCTCTCCCTCTCGCTCTTCTCTATGGACGAGCCCTAGCCGAGCCCCCATCTCTCTCTCATCACCCCCTCTTTGTTGGAGACCAAAGGCAAACCTTTCTTACTCTCAGTTTCGCATGCCATGGCCGAACCCGATGCGCCGACCTGCCCTAGCCTTGGGCCACCTCTCCCTTTGTAAGGCAATCTCTTCTTCTTCTTCTTCTTTTAGATTTTTCTTCTCTCCTTTTGATTCCTTCTTCCTTTTCTTCTTCTTCTTCTACTTCTTTTCCTTCCTCTTCTTTTTCCTCCCCTTCTTATTTCTAGTCTAATTATTATGTCTTCATCAATATACGTATAAGATGGCTTTAATTTCTATTGCAATGTATTTGATAATGTATTCATCACCATTTCTTGTCACTTGGCTTTGCTATGTTTATTCGATTATCAAATGATGGCTTAATTCTTTTGAGAAAACAATGATAGTTATTGTAGGCCATGGGTAGTTTTGATCATGTTTGAGTATTATTCCATTTAAAGTAATGGCATGGGGCTCCTCTAGTCACCCATTCCTAAAGCTATTAATACTTCTACAATGACACTTCCTTTGTCAATGTTTTTGCTATTACAAGGTTTCATTCTTATTTAATTGATTGCTTATGTGTCCTAGTTTTGTTAAGTATGTCATTGTGGTAGAAACTTATGGTATCCATTCAAAGAATGCTTGCAACTTGATATAGCATACAAACCTGATTTTGTATGTGTTAAAAAATTATTTGAAATCATATTTTTTTTGTGCGATATTTGCATTCACTAATGACTTACATCGTATAATTTGTTCTCCAAAATCTCATGAAGAGATCATGAGAAGTTATGTTGTTCGTTATCAAAATATGCATGCAAAGTTATGATGCATCAACACTTTTTCTCAAAGAGCCGTGCAGTGTCCGACACTCCTCGACACGACACGCGTCCGACACTCCTTCGGCACGTGTTGGACATGCCGAAAACATGTCTGATTAAAAATAGTAAATATAAATTAGACAAGCGT
This sequence comes from Dendrobium nobile, assembly GCA_022539455.1. Classification (NCBI taxonomy): domain Eukaryota; kingdom Viridiplantae; phylum Streptophyta; class Magnoliopsida; order Asparagales; family Orchidaceae; genus Dendrobium; species Dendrobium nobile. Next base: position 11,022,549 of record CM039723.1, on the reverse strand, counting down.
GTCTGACATGCATATCTTAAATACTTTATGAATTTTTTTAAAATATAATTTCTTGCATTTAATTTTTTACTTATTTAAAATATAAAATCTAATTTTCTTATTTCCTATCCACAACACCAAATCAATCGCCCACACTTAATACCTAATTTATAGAATATTCTCATTTTCATTTCTCGTTGTCAGGTTACAACTTTGATTTCACAACAATGTCCGATGTCATCTCAACATCGACTTATAACATCGTTACAACATAAACATTTCAAAACAATCTCCATATCAAAGTCTAACACTATCTTTATATTGATGCTCGATGCTAGCAATTTCTACACCCACAACTTGACATCTTATCTTTGTCCAACGCCATTTCAACATCGACGACCAACGTCCTCTCAACATCGAAGATAAATGCCCTCTTAACATTGATGCCCAATATTTACTGCATAATAGCAATGCCTGACTCTCGACAACATTGTCATCTTCTCTCTTGATGACTAATAAGCGACTTCGACACCTAACTCTCGGCATCCTAATATTAGTCATTTTAAACACAAATTCTAGTTGAATGACTTATTATTTCTATATTATTTTTAAAATTATACTTATACAATTTTTATGCACTAGTTTTAAAATATAAAAACTATAATACCGTGTTCAACCCATGTCCGTGTCCTATATGTTCAATAATTGACGTATCTTGTGTCCGTGCCGCCGTGTCTGTGTCTGTGCATCATTGATGTAAAGTATTTATGCTAATGCCTACTAATAAAAGACACAAGTTTAGATTAAAAAAATGATGATGATTAGTTAGTATTTTTGTACTTCATTTGATTTATGCTTCCTAAAAAGTTTGGATAGAGTAAAGAACTTGTTCATTCATGTTCGTTACAAATGATGGCTATATACAAAGCATGTGCATAAGTTAACTCATGTTGGATTCTATAATAGTTTGTGATAATCATGTGGATGATCTAATAAATGAGGAGGAGAGGGAAAAGGAGGAAGAAGATCATAGAAAATTGATTGAAAATTTTAATCCTAATAAGGATGATCTAATAGATGAGGAGGATATCTATGTTCTCCAATATAGCAGAAGAGGATCCTCTCTTCCAGGAGACCCTTATACAGATGATTTGTTGGAAGTGGAAGTAGAAGAAGTGAGTGAAAATTTTCAAATTCGTGCTTTGCTTCTACAAATAAAAGATAAGGATGCTCGGCTTAATGATATGACTAAGAGATTGGATGGGATGGCTTCTGCCATGACTGCCCTTACCACTCAGCTTTTGGGTCCCCAAAAGGCCCCAAACACAATAGATAAACCTTCCACTAGTGCAGAAAAGGCTAATGAAGTAGTGCAAGTTGATAAGGATATTGGGAGTCAGGAAAAGAATGAGCTTGGGTCAGTAAATCTCCAATCTTCAAAGGAAGATTTGAAGGATTTTATTAGTCAGCATATTAAGGAGTCCATGGCACAAGGGAAAGGAAGTCACTCTATTCAAAGAGGAAGACCTTATCTCGAGGAGTTTGATTCAGTATAATACCCCAAAGGTTTTATTGCCCCTTCAAACTCTTTGATGGTGTGGGAAACCCACGTCACCATTTAGCTCATTTCAGAGCTGGGTATTGTAATGTGGGTAGCAGTGATGCTCTTTGAGAACGCTTCATGCATTGTACATGGGAGAGGATTGTTCATTTGTTAATTTTGTGTCATCAACGAATGAAGAAATGACTTAGGATTTGGTCCTAAAATCTTAGTGATATGTGTAATGAAATATTTAGAGCTTTAAGAAAACTCCAAAAGATTACACTTGAGGAGAAAAGAGCATTTGTTTGCGAGCAGTGAGCAGCGAACGAAACAAGCGAGCAGTGCGCAGCGAACGAAACAAGCGAGCAGTGCGCAGCGAACGAAACAAGCGAAATGAGGGTTTTGAGTTTTGACTCCCGCTTAATGAAACTTAAATCCAATTTCGGCTGTTGGATTTGAGATCAACGGCTCTAATTAGGTAATTTCGGAACCGGACGGTTCTTTTCACGGATTCTGGTTCACCGATTTAGCGGTTCAACCGGCATTGGACCCGATTTTTGGCCGGTTTAAATGCAGCCCGATTTAAAAGGGTGGACCGGACCGGCTGTCAAACCGGTTCCCGGTTCAACCGGTTGAACCGGTTGGTCCAATCCGGTTTTTAAAACCTTGATAGGGAGTTAATGCCTACGAGAATGCCTAGATCATTATTGGAAATATCCAGAAGATGTTGCCAAAGCAGGTTAGAATTCACACTCCTACATGACAACTTCGCCTCTGCTTAAGACTTTGGTATCAAAGAAATTCTCATACATTGCGAAGAAGAGATATTCCCGTAAGGAGAGGTCTCAGATTCACCATGCGAAAGCACCCCCAAAAAGAGACGTGTCATGCCATCATATGCAGGAAAATTGAATCTGATGACAGTAGCGCTGGAGAGATTTATGGAGCTGACATTTATGATGATTAGCCCGTAGAGGCCAAGCCTGCACCTAAAGAGCTCGAAGATGGTGGAGAGGCGACCACTATGGATGAGCTAAAAGAGATTAATTTGGGGACTAGGGAGGACCCTCACCCAACCTTTATGATCTCACATATACCAAAAGACCAAGTGGAGGGAGTGAAATAACTTCTCTGTGTATTCAGGGACTGCTTTACGTAGTCATACGCTGAGATGCCCGGCCTATACCCTAATGTGGTGATTCACAGATTAGCCATCAAGCCTAATGCAACACTTGTCAAGCAAGACTCTTATAAGCTTTGACGTACAAACGACACATAAACAAACAAATTAAATACACCTAAAGTTGCAATTCCATCATTTGAGAAGAATGATACAAGTGGAATGGTATTTGAGGAGAGGAGGCAAGAAGTCCAAGACAAAGATAGGAGGACAAGCTCGCAAGCTTTGCTAGGAGAAGGGAGGAATGGAATAAGCTCGCAAGCTTTTCCACGAAGAAACTCGCAGGTTTTTATCCAAAAACTAGCCACATAACCATCCTTTTTATGCCTCAAAACATCTCTAATATATAGGCACAAAAGGGGATCCAAATAGCCACCTAAAACACATTTAATATCTTAATTAAAAGAGGTAAATAAAAGGCCAAAAGACAGCAAAATTGCTGCAGGAAAACTATACAGAAAATAGTGGAAAGCCCGTGGAATTCCCCCCCAAACAAACACGAAAACCAGCCAGCAAGGGACCCAAAAAGCCAGCACAAGAGGCAAGGCATCAGGTCACGGAAAACCAGCCTGCAAGGGGACCGAAAAGCCAGCACAGGAGACAAAGGGGCACATCACGGGAAACCAACCAGCAAGGGGAAACCGAGAAGACAAAGGGAATGGGAAGAGACTCAAGTGGGGAAACCAAAGAGTCCTTAGAGAGGGGAGTAAAGGAGGGGGAACGAATCTAGATTTGGCAATAAATACACAAATTATGAGCTGAATTAAGTAGTGGGAAAGCATTTATGAGCTAGAGGCTCATTAATGAGCTGACTCAAGTAGAACTTACAAAAATTTCAACTCAACTTGTTTTAACCCCCCCTTGCCTACATCAACGTACATGTCACAAAAGCCAGTAAAGTGACAACCTTTGGTAGATTTTCTCGCCACACATCAAATCCTAGCATACTCTCCACTCAATGATGATTTGCCCAATGAGCAAATCATATAGATCGAGAAAAATGAAAAGCTATCATTTTGGGAGATGTACTTCGATGTGGCATCATCGATAAAACATGCCCGACCTCCGAATCTTACTAGGTCCCAAGCCGACATCTGCCTCATTTTTATAGCACTTGGAGGAGGCATAATGAGATTTACGTTCAGTTTAACTGAACCTCGAACCAACAATGAAGCCGAATATGAAGCTTAAACAGTGGAATTGGAGATCGCGATCGACGTCAGAATTCGAAATCTCCGAATCTTCGACGACTCTTAACTTATAATAAATCAAGTGATGTGAAACATACAAGTGAACAAGAATTGTTTTTGGAAATTAATAATAATTTGAACTTTACTTTGCTAATTAATAAAAACTTATGTTTCACCAAGTTGGAATCTTAGAATTTTCCGTTAAGAGATTAAGTAGTAACAAGCGATTACAAAGCAGATTAACAAGGCTCTTGCAAGTAACACAAAAATAAGAAAGTAAAACTAATGGCAATGAAGCAATAATCCACGGTGTAACAATGAGAAGTTTTCACCTTGAGTTCCTTTACTCTTGCTCTTAAAGTTTGGGTTTAGCAGAGAAAGGGTAGAAGCAACCCTAGAGATGCCACCACAAGACAAGTGACGCGTAGGGTCTTGTTTGTCGGAGATGTAGCCGGAGGAGGAGGGGTAGGTGGTCGGCCGATGATTTATCAATGTCCCGTTGGTCTTTGTTCGTCAATCGCCTCGGTGAGTTGATAGAGTATGCGGTCGACATAGCTTTCCACAGAATCCTCGTATTCCCAATTTAGATCAAAGAAAGGGGATAACAAAATATCGATTTCTCCTTGAGCGTTGTAGGTGAATTTGTGGTCGACCTCAGGGTCGGCCATGCATCAATGGTAGAAGGGATTGGGAGAAGGGTATGTGGATCTAGGTCTAGGGTTTGGGAGAAGTGATTTCGAATAAATCTGAAATTAATTTTAGATTTGAATAATTTTGGAGGGAATTGAATTTAAAAATTGATTTCAAATTCAAATAAGGCTTAGGGCATAAAGAGGAAAAACCATGGGGGAGCCAATGAGGGGTGCCAGTAGCATGAGGAGGGAATTGGGGAGGGTTTTAAAAGCTTCCGAACAAGTCTTGTAATTTAGGAAGGAGAATAATAAATCCAATCTAATTTAAATTTAAATTAGACTTAGATTTAAACACTTTCCTAATTTAGAATTTACAAATATATAAAGTATTTGAAATTCAAATTTGAATTTCAAATCATCCCCAATCCTTCCTTTCTTGCTTGAGCTAATTTAGGAAACCATTAAGATGATTGGAATCATCCTGATGGTGGGGAGCATAGAGGTGGGCCGGCGGTAAGTGGGGGGGGGGGGGGGGAGGGGTATGTTGGCGGCAGGTGGGTGTGGGGAGGTTGGCTAGGGATCAAGTTGTTTGGTGATGGGGGAGAAGTGGTTGGTGGTTGGGGCCAGGGAATCATGCGGCAAGTGGTTGGAGGTATAGAGCGTCGGCTGGTTGTGCAGAAAGAACAAAGAAAAAGAAAGTAAGCCACGGGTCACGAACTCTTCCAATGACTTGTGGGTATTGTGCCTGCCCTCACCACGGGCTCTCCTCTCTAGTGCACACACAAGATGATGAAGAAAAACATCAAATTTTATTCAATCATTCATTAACCTCTTACAAAGCATAAGACCGCTTTAGTGAAAATAATATCATCACTAAGTATTTCTTCAATTTTCTCTGCATTAGGTAAAGTAGGGATGTTTGGGAGTGGAGGTTGGCCAGGGTTCTCACCAGGTAGGTTCTTTGAGTACTGAGTAGAGGTAGGCTAGAGTTGTTAAAGTCAAATTCAGCTATAGGTAATTTGGAGTCCCAATCTCTATTATTTTCTTCTACTAATGTTCTTAATAGGTTGCCTAAGCTTCTATTAACGACTTCAATCTGACAGTACGTTTGAGGATGAAAGGCTGTAGAGACTTGAAGTTTGGTGCCCATCTTATGCCATAGAGTCTTCCAAAAATAACTAGTAAACCTTATGTCCCTGTCAGACACTTGTTTTCGATAATCCATGTAACCGAACAATCTCATCAAAATAAATCTTGGCAATTCGGGAAGCATCAAAGGTCTTGGCAAAAGGGAGGAAATGGGCATTTTAGAGAACCTATCAACTACCACGTAGATTGAGTCATGCTTCCTAAGTGTCTTTGGTAGTCCTAAGATAAAATCCATACTCACGTCTTGTTAGGGGCGGTTAGGCATAGGGAGAGGAGTGTAGAGGCATGTATTTTGTTTACATTGTTTCGCAAGCTAACACGTGTGACATCTTTTAATCAACCTACTGACGTCCCAATTAAGGCTAGGCCAGAATAAACATTGTTCAACTGAGGCAATATTTTTAGACTAACTGAAGTGCCTAGCTAAATCATCAGCGTGTAATTCACAGACTAGAAATTCCCACAGAGACGTGCTAAGGATATACAGCTTCAAGGACTTGAATAGATATCCATCGTCCAAAATGAAATAATTGATTATACGATCACTCCCTGTAGACAACAGTAAATAAGTATCCTTAAAATCAGGGCAATCTTTGTATTCTTATTTAATTTGTTCAAATCCAATTAGACATGAGTAATCATCATCTGATGACTCAAGACATCAGCTGCCTTATTCTCAGAGCCCGCTTTATGCCTAATAGAGTAAGTGTACTCTTGTAGGAATTCGACCCATCTTCCATGTCGGGCATTTAGTTTCTTTTTGGAATTGATGTACCGTAATGCTTCATGATCAGAAAAGATAACAAATTCTTGAGGCATAAGCTAATGTCTCCAATACTTAAGGGATTGAATGATGGCATAGAATTCTTTATTGTAGGTGGAATATCGTTGCCTGATGTTGTTCAACTTCTCGCTAAATAAGCGACTGGGTGTCTGTCATGACCTGGCCCGGTGAGCTCGCGTAGGCGAGGCAGGAACAGAGGTCGGACGAGAGGTTAAATTATCTAATCTCTAAATCTATCTCCATAATAATTTGAAAGAGCATCTAAAACATCAAATTTAAAAACTTAATTAATATAAAACTCAAACAGATTCATAATTACCTTTCTTCTTGAGCTCATCTCCTGCGATAAATATTGCCACCCCTTCTACTCATTTTGATTAATTTAAGTTTACCTGAAAAATGTTGACAACTAACATTAAGCCGAAGCTCAGTAAGTAAAACACAATTCTAAACTACAATAAACAAGGCAACTGTATAATATGCTGGATATCAATTTTTATATGGACATAAAATAAAATGATTTCATACTAACATAACATTAAACACATCATAACATGAAGTCATATTTTTCATTTTATTTCCATATTCATATCATTATACTTAGCTTTCTCTTTTCGTATATAATATAATTGTCATAGGAGCCACCGTCTAGTACCATAAAGGTACTCATTTATCATTTTCTTTTCCATATCCTTTACCATTTTAACGTGCACGAGTACAGCGTCCCCAGCTAGTACCATCAGGGGGTGAGCTCCATCATTTCAGCATACACATACAAGCATTCAAATAACATTCATATCATATCATATCATATCTTTTCATCTTATTTCATATAACATATAAACTTATAATATAATGCTATAAAATGTACATGTAATTGTATGATCATTCATTTGATGAGAGTTAAGAAGCATGATTGAGCTATCAAATCATATAACATGTGAGAAACAAGAGGTATTACTATAATTAAAGAACCGTGCATACTTACAGAAGTTTGGAAAGTGATTTCTCTTTCTAGCCCTTCTTCCTTCGATGTCACCACGATTAATCACCTATAAGTATAAATTTCATTTGAAAATCTACAAAATAATTTAAAACAAAATCATCTTTTTCTAAACTATTCTAGATTCTTTCTTTCCCACACTCTCTCTCTCTCTCATTAAAACTCAAAGCATTCATATTTTCTAAAAATTCATTATTTTGTATAATTATTTATTTTAATTAAAATAACCCTTTACCCTAAACCTAAAATTAATTTAAATAATTTCTATTTTCAGAATTACCTTAAAACCCTAAATTTGAAAAACATATTTTCATTAACATTATTATTTTTGCATGCTTAAACTTTCTATTCATCAAATTAATATTATAGAAAATAAATTTTTGGATTTATTAATATTAAAAATTAGGAAATATCATTTTGTGAGAAAAACACAATTTCTTCTCTTAGAAACCATCTTAGGACCATTAGGAAACAAATTTATAAAAGTACTTCCAAAAACTCAAACTTTAGAAAATACAATAATTTTAGAAACCCTAAAAATTCTTGGAGAAACTTCGTTTTTACATTCAAAACACTATTAATATTCCCTAACAATCCTCCATTTAAATTCTTAAAGAAATTCAAAGTTTCCTCAAACCCTAGAAATCTTCTCATCCAAAAATCTTGAGAAAGAGATGGAAAATCATAGTTTTATTACATACATTTCCCTTCCCTTGACTTCCTCTTCAATGTCCCCTAAGTTCTTCACCGGAAAAATGCCTCCAGAGCCGGCCGTCTCCGTTGCCCGTCGCCTCTACCGTCCGCCCTCTCTAAGTTTCGACCAAACCATGCGTGAAAATGAAAGGGGAGGGCTCGGTTGGTTCATTTAGGGAGAAAGGGGATATGCCAAAAGACTCATATGCCCTTACTTTAATAGGTTTGACTTAAGAAACACTCAGGGGTAGAATTGACATTTAGAAACTTCCAAAATTTTCAAAATATACATAATTAAATATAGGTTCTATACATCAAAATGATCAGAATTTTGCGTAGATTTTTATAAAATTAATTCTGTCGAAATCCGACAACTTCAAAATTTTTACTTAGAACTCGTCGCGGCGCTTTGAAAAGCGTGCGAGGTCTAAAATGTCTTTTTTTAATTCGGGTTTATAAAGTCCTTCTTGAGATAGGACTCCACCAATACCAATGCCAGATGCGTCGCAGGCTACCTCAAAGATTTTTTAAAAGTCGGGTAGCCTCATGACAGTGGCTTCCACCATTCGTCTCTTAATTTCTTTGAAGGCTTTAGTGGCGGAATTTGTCCAAAGAAACTAAGAGATCTCAAATTTATGCCAAATTCAAGATGCCCCAACCCTAGGAAAATCAACTATTTAATGTATACAATCCAAAAGGAAATCTCTAAACAGTCCCTACATTCAAATTTTCCTCCGAACTCCCCCAAAAATCCTTCCCAAAAAGCACCCTTGGAACCAATGATTTTTAATCACATGCAGGAGAGCAGAAGAGTTCTGCCTTTGTCCGCCTGAGCTAGTCTCATGTGGACTGGCTGGACTGGTCTAGCAATTCTCCCCTCCCAAAATGACACCTTATCCCCATGGTGGAACGAAGGAAACTGTTGCTAAAGCACTTGATCAATAACACTTGACTGAAAATGGATTGATTCTAGGTTGAATGATCTCTGCTTCTACCATCCCCCTAATCAATCTCACTATTAATCAACACCACCACCTCCCTTTCTACTATTTTCCCCTTCATCTTCATGGTATGATTCAGAGTGAATCCCAACATTGAATTCAGGGAGACCTCCATCACGTCCAGATGCAACTTTTCCTCCATCTCTCTCTCTCTCTCTCCCCCATACTCTCACATCTCTCCTCAATTTTCTCGTTATCACAGACAGTGAGAACTTGAAAAGTTTGATCCCTACACTTGTGCCTTGGAGTATATATCTCATCACATATGAAGCATAGTCTGTTCATCCTCTTTTCCTGCATCTCCCTCTCCGTCATTCTTTTGAAGTTCCCCCCACTTTCTGCTCCCACTGGATTTTATTCAATCATTCATTAACCTCTTACAAAGCATAAGACCGCTTTAGTGAAAATAATATCATCACTAAGTATTTCTTCAATTTTCTCTGCATTAGGTAAAGTAGGGATGTTTGGGAGTGGAGGTTGGCCAGGGTTCTCACCAGGTAGGTTCTTTGAGTACTGAGTAGAGGTAGGCTAGAGTTGTTAAAGTCAAATTCAGCTATAGGTAATTTGGAGTCCCAATCTCTATTATTTTCTTCTACTAATGTTCTTAATAGGTTGCCTAAGCTTCTATTAACGACTTCAATCTGACAGTACGTTTGAGGATGAAAGGCTGTAGAGACTTGAAGTTTGGTGCCCATCTTATGCCATAGAGTCTTCCAAAAATAACTAGTAAACCTTATGTCCCTATCAGACACTTGTTTTCGATAATCCATATAACCGAACAATCTCATCAAAATAAATCTTAGCAATTCGGGAAGCATCAAAGGTCTTGGCAAAAGGGAGGAAATGAGCATTTTAGAGAACCTATCAACTACCACGTAGATTGAGTCATGCTTCCTAAGTGTCTTTGGTAGTCCTAAGATAAAATCCATACTCACGTCTTGTTAGGGGCGGTTAGGCACAGGGAGAGGAGTGTAGAGACATGTATTTTGTTTACATTGTTTCGCAAGCTAACACGTGTGACATCTTTTAATCAACCTACTGACGTCCCAATTAAGGCTAGGCCAGAATAAACATTGTTCAACTGAGGCAATATTTTTAGACTAACTGAAGTGCCTAGCTAAATCACCAGCGTGTAATTCACAGACTAGAAATTCCCGCAGAGACGTGCTAAGGATACACAGCTTCAAGGACTTGAATAGATATCCATCGTCCAAAATGAAATAATTGATTATACGATCACTCCCTGTAGACAACAGTAAATAAGTATCCTTAAAATCAGGGCAATCTTTGTATTCTTATTTAATTTGTTCAAATCCAATTAGACATGAGTAATCATCTGATGACTCAAGACATCAGCTGCCTTATTCTCAGAGCCCGCTTTATGCCTAATAGAGTAAGTGTACTCTTGTAGGAATTCGACCCATCTTCCATGTCGGGCATTTAGTTTCTTTTTGGAATTGATGTACCGTAATGCTTCATGATCAGAAAAGATAACAAATTCTTGAGGCATAAGCTAATGTCTCCAATACTTAAGGGATTGAATGATGGCATAGAATTCTTTATCGTAGGTGGAATATCGTTGTCTGATGTTGTTCAACTTCTCGTTAAAATAAGCGACTGGGTGTCTGTCACGACCTGGCCCGGTGAGCTCGCGTAGGCGAGGCAGGAACAGAGGTCGGACGAGAGGTTAAATTATCTAATCTCTAAATCTATCTCCATAATAATTTGAAAGAGCATCTAAAACATCAAATTTAAAAACTTAATTAATATAAAACTCAAACAGATTCATAATTACCTTTCTTCTTGAGCTCATCTCCTGCGATAAATATTGCCACCCCTTCTACTCATTTTGATTAATTTAAGCTTACCTGAAAAATGTTGACAACTAACATTAAGCCGAAGCTCAGTAAGTAAAACACAATTCTAAACTACAATAAACAAGGCAACTGTATAATATGCTGGATGTCAATTTTTATATGGACATAAAATAAAATGATTTCATACTAACATAACATTAAACACATCATGACATGAAGTCATATTTTTCATTTTATTTCCATATTCATATCATTATACTTAGCTTTCTCTTTTCGTATATAATATAATCGTCATAGGAGCCACCGTCTAGTACCATAAAGATACTCATTTACCATTTTCTTTTCCATATCCTTTACCATTTTATCGTGCACGAGTACAGCGTCCCCAGCTAGTACCATCAGGGGGTGAGCTCCATCATTTCAGCATACACATACAAGCATTCAAATAACATTCATATCATATCATATCATATCTTTTCATCTTATTTCATATAACATATAAACTTATAATATAATGCTATAAAATGTACATGTAATTGTATGATCATTCATTTGATGAGAGTTAAGAAGCATGATTGAGCTATCAAATCATATAACATGTGAGAAATAAGAGGTATTACTATAATTAAAGAACCGTGCATACTTACAGAAGTTTGGAAAGTGATTTCTCTTTCTAGCCCTTCTTCCTTCGATGTCACCACGATTAATCACCTATAAGTATAAATTTCATTTGAAAATCTACAAAATAATTTAAAACAAAATCATCTTTTTCTAAACTATTCTAGATTCTTTCTTTCCCTCACTCTCTCTCTCTCATTAAAACTCAAAGCATTCATATTCTAAAAATTCATTATTTTGTATAATTATTTATTTTAATTAAAATAACCCTTTACCCTAAACCTAAAATTAATTTAAATAATTTCTATTTTCAGAATTACCTTAAAACCCTAAATTTGAAAAACATATTTTCATTAATATTATTATTTTTGCATGCTTAAACTTCCTATTCATCAAATTAATATTATAGAAAATAAATTTTCGGATTTATTAATATTAAAAATTAGGAAATATCATTTTGTGAGAAAAACACAATTTCTTCTCTTAGAAACCATCTTAGGACCATTAGGAAACAAATTTATAAAAGTACTTCCAAAAACTCAAACTTTAGAAAATACAATAATTTTAGAAACCCTAAAAATTCTTGGAGAAACTTCGTTTTTACATTCAAAACACTACTAATATTCCCTAACAATCCTCCATTTAAATTCTTAAAGAAATTCAAAGTTTCCTCAAACCCTAGAAATCTTCTCATCCAAAAATCTTGAGAAAGAGATGGAAAATCATAGTTTTATTACATACATTTCCCTTCCCTTGACTTCCTCTTCAATTTCCCCTAAGTTCTTCACCGGAAAAATGCCTCCAGAGCCGGCCGTCTCCCTTGCCCGTCGCCTCTACCGTCCGCCCTCTCTAAGTTTCGACCAAACCATGCGTGAAAATGAAAGGGGAGGGCTCGGTTGGTTCATTTAAGGAGAAAGGGGATATGCCAAAAGACTCATATGCCCTTACTTTAATAGGTTTGGCTTAAGAAACACTTAGGGGTAGAATCGACATTTAACTTCCAAAATTTTCAAAATATACATAATTAAATATAGGTTCTATACATCAAAATGATCAGAATTTTGCGTAGATTTTTATAAAATTAATTCTGTCGAAATCCGACAACTTCAAAATTTTTACTTAAAACTCGTCGCGGCTCTTTGAAAAGCGTGCGAGGTTTAAAATGACTTTTTTTAATTCGGGTTTATAAAGTCCTTGAGATAGGACTCCACCAATACCAATGCCAGATGCGTCGCAGGCTACCTCAAAGATTTTTGAAAAGTCGGGTAGCCTCATGACAGTGGCTTCCACCATTCGTCTCTTAATTTCTTTGAAGGCTTTAGTGGCGGAATTTGTCCAAAGAAACTAAGAGATCTCAAATTTATGCCAAATTCAAGATGCCCCAACCCTAGGAAAATCAACTATTTAATGTATACAATCCAAAAGGAAATCTCTAAACAGTCCCTACATTCAAATTTTCCTCCGAACTACCCCAAAAATCCTTCCCAAAAAGCACCCTTGGAACCAACGATTTTTAATCACATGCAGGAGAGCAGAAGAGTTCTGCCTTTATCCGCCTGAGCTAGTCTCATGTGGACTGGCTGGACTGGTCTAGCAATTCTCCCCTCCCAAAATGACACCTTGTCCCCATGGTGGAACGAAGGAAACTGTTGCTAAAGCACTTGATCAATAACACTTGAGTAAAAATGGATTGATTCTGGGTTGAATGATCCCTGCTTCTACCACCCCCCCTAATCAATCTCACTGTTAATCAACACCACCACCTCCCTTTCTACTATTTTCCCCTTCATCTTCATGGTATGATTCAGAGTGAATCCCAACATTGAATTCAGGGAGACCTCCATCACGTCCAGATGCAACTTGTCCTCCATCTCTCTCTCTCTCTCCCCCCCATACTCTCACATCTCTCCTCAATTTTCTCGTCATCACAGACAGTGAGAACCTGAAAAGTTTGATCCCTACACTTGTGCCTTGGAGTATATATCTCATCACATATGAAGCATAGTCTGTTCATCCTCTTTTCCTGCATCTCCTTCTCCGTCATTCTTTTGAAGTTCCCCCCACTTTCTGCTCCCACTGGATTCTCCATAGGAGTCTCATTAATGTTGTCTGATGCAGGCCCCTTGGGTGCTGGAAGAGTGGTCATCATCTTCTACATGCCTTCTGAGCTACTGCTCCTGACCCTCTTATCTAGATTCTTCTAATGTTCCACCAGTTGCGTCAACTTCATGGCCTCTCTCAAGTCACGAGGCATCATGACTTTCGCCGTTGCTCGGATCTCTGTCTTGATCCCCTTCATGAAGTTTCCCTCCAATGCAGTCTCTGATAATTGCTCCACCCAATTGGCTAGGTGCTCGAACCGCTCTTGATAGTTTGTCACTAATCCGTCCTGCAGCAGTGCAAAAACCTGCTCATAGAAGTCCCCTCCATTGGTTTGGAAATGTTCTAATAAACAGTCCTTGAATGCTCTCCAGCTCCATATAAGTCTCATGTGGTCCCTCCACGAGAACCATGACAACGCCTTCCCCTCCAAACATAGGTCTGCTGCTGTCAATTTCTCCTCATTGGTCAACACATTGACGGCAAAGTACCTCTCCACCTTGTTGATCCATCTATAGGCATCTTCCCCTTAAAAAATTGGTATCTCCAGCTTCCTCACCTTTGTCTCTCCCCCGTTTCCCCGTATTCCTCCATATTTTGCCCTCTCCTAAGTGCTTTTCTCTCCCCATGTCTCCGATCCTCCCTTACATGCTCATCTTCAAACCCCTCTTCACTTTCTTCCCTCCTTTCTCCAAAATCAGCACCCCTCCTACCATAGTTTCCCTCCTTTCTCTCCCAAAGCACCCTTTACTCCTTGCTCCCTTTTCCACGTCTCTCTCCCACCTTCTCCTTTTCTCCTCAATGATTTCTACATCATTTTTTCCTCTTATGAAAATCCAAATTTGTAGTTCTTTCCATTGGTTCCTTCACCTCTGGTGTCGTTTGGATTTGATTTTCCAATAACTTCACCATCAAATGAAGATAAAAATTTTATCTTCAATGGTCGAAACTTTGTCTTCTATGGATGAAATTCGATCCTCCATCGTGGCTTTTATTTGGCTCATCTCTCCTTCAAAACGCTCTTCCAAAGCATCTACCTTCTTGGCCACCATTAAAATTTCTAGATTTTGATAAAAAAATCAGCAAAGGTTTCTTCCTCCGGATGAATTTTCGCAATTGAAATTTAAAAAAATAAGCCCTCGATGGTCCCAAAACTTGCTCTGATATTAATTTAATAGGAAACACTTAGAAGATTTCAAGTAACTCCTATTGATTTCAGAAAAATAATGAGAAAATGTCTTCCAAACTCCAAAAGAGAAAAAACAGTAATTTTATTGCAAGAATCAAGTAGAACGGAAGAAAATAACGCGAAACAATTGATCCTCTATTCGAGAGAAGAATCTATCTCTCCCAAATCTCTAGATGCCGCTAGGTCCCAAAGAAACTAAGAGATCTCAAATTTCAGCCAAATTCAAGATGCCCTAACTCTAGGAAAATCAACTATTTAATGCATAAAATCTAAAAGGAAATCTCTAAACAGTCCCTACATTTCAATTTCCCTCCTAACTCCCCCAAAAATCTTTCCCAAAAAGCTCCCTTGGACCCGGCGATTTCTAGCTGCATGCAGGAGAGGCGGAAAGTTCCGCCTGTCTGCCTGAGCCAATCCTTTATGGACTGGCTAGATCGGTCCAAAGGACCGGTCTAACACTTTTCTCCTCTTCACATCACCACGGGCGTGGTTTTCCTCTCCTTTTTACATCACTATGGGCGTGTGTGTTGAGTGATTATTGAGTTTTCGTCAACTCTTAACTTCACTGTGAGCGTGTGTGCTGGGTGATTGTTGAGTTTTCCTCTTCTCTTCACACCACCACGAGCGTGTGCATCGTTTGTGTGTTTGGGTGTTCTTTCCTTTTTTTTTTTTTTGTTGCGTAGATGGTCAAGTATGCATTAGACTTTTGGGAAACTCTTTACTCACTATTATGAATATAGTCAAGTTTGTACTGAGTCGTTCTCATTCACTGTTGCGAATATGGTCAAACGAATGTTAAACTCCGTTCTTAGGTTGTAGCTTGATAGAGTCCTTGGGGGATATACTTCACCTCCTCTTCATTCCCCCTATTTTATTTTTTGTTTGGAAGTTGTTGAGTTTTTTTGTGACTCCTTGTATCACCGTTGCAAATATTCTCAAATGAACATTGAGTCGTTCTCATTCACTATTGCGAATATAGTCAGGTGAATGTTGGTCATTTCTCTTCTTTGCATCACTGCGAACATGTGTGTCGGGTGATCATTGAGTTACCTTTCTCCTCTTCGCATCACTGCAGGCATATGTGCCAAGTGATCGTTGAGTTACCTTTCTCCTCTTCATATCATTGCAGGCATGTGTGCTGGGTGATCGTCGAGTTACCTTTTTCCTCTTCGCATTACTGCAGGCATGTGTGCAGAGTGATCGTCGAGTTTACCTTTTTTCATTTTTGCATCACTGCCGGCATATCTTAAATACTTTATGAATTTTTTAAAAATATAATTTCTTGTATTTAATATTTTTACTTATTTAAAATATAAAAACTAATTTTCTTATTTCCTATCCACAACACCAAATCAATCGTTTGCACCTAATTCCCCATTTATCGAATAGTCTCCATTTTATTTCTCGTTGTCGGGTTACAACTTTAATTTCACAACAATGTTCGATGTTATCTCAACATTGACTTATAACATCGTTACAACATCAACATTTCAAAATGATCTCCATATCAAAGTCTAACACTATCTTTATATTGATCCTAGATGCTAGTAGTTTCTACACCCACTTTCTACACCCACAACTTGACATCTTATCTTTGTCCAACGCCTTTTTCAACATCGACGACCAACGTCGTCTCAACATAGAAGATAAATGCCCTCTTAACATTAATGCCCAATATTTACCGCATAACATCAATGCCCGACTCTCGACAACATTGTCATCTTCTCTCTCGATGGCTGATAAGCGACATCGACGCCCAACTCTCGGCATCCTAATATTAATCATTTTAAACACAAATTCTAGTTAAATGACATATTATTTATATATTATTTTTAAAATTATACTTATTCAATTTTTATACACTTTTTAAAATATAAAAACTAAAATATCGTGTCCAATCCATGTCCGTCTCCTATATTTTCAATAATTGATGTATCCTATGTCCGTGTCGCCGTGTCCGTGTCTGTGCATCATTGATGTAAAGTATTTATGCTAATGCTTACTAATAAAAGACACAAGTTTAGATAAAAAAATGATGATGATTAGTTTGCATGTTTGTACTTCATTTGATCTATGCTTCCTAAAAGTTGTGGATAGAGTAAAGAACTTGTTTATTCATGTACGTTACAAATGATGGCTATATACAAAGCATGCGCATAAGTTAACTCATGTTGGATTCTATAATAGTTTGGGATTATCATGTTATAATTAAAGTTGATTTCGTCACAATGTGTTGATTTCATGTACAGTCCAATGATCAAAGTCATATACTATTGGAGTGGAATGTAATGGATTGATTTCATATACTTGAATTTTTGTGCTCATGTCCATATTTTGTTGTCAATGTGATGTCTTGAATATTTCTTGAATGGTGATATGCTTTTCTTGTGAGCCGTTTACGAAAGCAAAGGGGTTAATCTATGGAGATAAAATGTGGTATTTAGAGAGCCCTTGCTATCGTTATTTGTGACAAATTTTGTTCAAATCTTCTTCTTAAATTTGGGTTGGTAATGGATGTCAATAATCACAATACATGATTGTCTTGAAAGAACATTGTTTCCTAGGGTGATGTGATAGGAAATACTTGAGTTCGCAAGTAACCCTAAGGGAATACTTGAGTTCGCAAGCAAACCTATCACTAATTGGAGAAAAATAGCAATAATAAAGCAAAATCTGGGTTGATTTAAATAATAAATTGCAACAAACGAAAGGAAGCAAACCCAACAAGAAAGCAAGATGCAAGTGATCCTCTATTCGAGAGGAGGATTGTTCTCTCCAAATCTCTAGACGCTAGGTCTAGAGCCCTCAAACTCCAAGAGACTCCAAGAGAAACACCAATTCAAGCATGCCTCTCCCTTTCCCCTTACCTCTCCTATTTATAAGCTCTCCACCACCCAAGCCCTTCTTAAAAAAATAATTTTCAAACAAATTTAAATCCATTGGGCCCCACATATAGGCGGCAAGCCTATTTAGGCATTAAGGGAGGCAGTTTTGAACATCCTCCTATAGAAAATTGCTGGCCCAGGTGGGGCCGGCTGAGGCGGTTCCTTTGAACCGCCTCAATAGGCGGTTCCTGCTGAACCGTCGTATCAATACCACCCTCCCAAAGAATCACCTTTTCCTAAAGGTGAAAACAAGGGAATTGCTATTTTATCCTCTCATATGGCTCCCACATGGCCTCGTAATCTCGGAGGTTCTTCCATTTAATCAACACCTCCTTAGTTCCATTCCCCTTCCAGCTCTAAGGGTTCCAGAATCGCCTCTAAATCTTCAATAAGTGTTGCTAGTAGCCCGGGACTGGCTGTGTAGTCACCAATGGCCTTCCTCAATTACGAGACATGAAAAACCGAATGTATAGTTACTGCTGGTGATAATTTCAGTCGATATGCTACGGCCAGATTCTTCTCTAGCACTTCATAAGGACCAAAATACCTTGAAGCTAGCTTTTCGTTCCTCTTATTGGCGGCTGTCTTCTGTCTATATGGTCGGAGCTTCAAGAACACCCTCTCATCCCCTACTTCAAATTGGATGTCCTTCCTATGCCCATCTGCTTGTTTCTTCATAATTTGTTGAGATGTTAGTAAATGCCTTTTCAATTCCTTTAGTACTCGGTCCCTCTCTTTTAAGTACTTCTCTACGGACGAAACGGGGGTACTGCTACTCCCAAAATGCACCAAGTGTTCGGGATCCCGGCTGTACAACACCTTGAATGGGGTCATCTTTGAAGCAGAATGAAAAGACGTATTGTACCAGTACTCTGCCCATGATAGCCACTTGGCCCGTAGGTTGGGGGTCTCTGATACAAAGCATCTCAGGTATGTCTCCAGGCTCCTATTGACCGCCTCCGTTTGACCATCTATCTGTAGGTGATAAGAGGTGCTCCTCTTCAACACTGTTTCCTGTAACCTGAACAACTCCCTCCAAAAATGACTGAGGAACACCTTATCTCTGTCTGACACGATTGCCTCTAGTACCCCATGCAATATGACTACCTCTCTAATGAATGCTGAAACCACTGTCACCATAGTATAAGGATGTCGGAGGGGGATGAAATGAGCATACTTGCTCAATCTATCCACCACCACCAAGATCACTGTGAAGCCTTTTGAAATCCATGGATATCTCCTTTCATACTCGTCCTGCTAACGCCAACGACTGTAGTAGTCCCCTTGGTGACATAGACAAATATTTGTTCCTCTGACAGATCTCACACTTTGCCACAATCTCTTCTACATCTTTATGCATTCCCTTCTAGTAAAGCTCGGCCGTTAGTCTCTTGTAGGTCTTCTGCACTCCTAAATGGCCCCCAACTACGCTTCCATGAAATTCCTGGAGTAAATTTGGGATGTGGATCGAGGTACGGGGCATCACAAATCTTCCCTAATACAACAGTCTGTCTCCCTCTAATGAGTACCCTGGATGGCTACTCTCCTTTTTCAACAATTTTAACATGATCCTTCACAATTCTTCATCTCTAGCACTTTCTTCCCTGATGGCCTCCCAGTCAAGCATCAAAGGAATGGATAGTGCCATCGTCTGCAGCTCCCCCATACATCTGGACAAAGCGTCGGCCGCCTTGTTTTCCACCCTTGGTCTATACTGAATCTCAAAATCATACCCTAGCAACTTGGACAACCACCTTTGATGTTCTTCCATCACCATCCGCTGTTCCGGCAGGTATTTCAAGCTTCGCTGATCTGTCCTGACAATGAAATGCCTTCCAAGCATGTAGGGCCGCCACTTCTGGATGTCCAAAATGATGGCTATTAATTCTCTCTCATAAACTTATTTCAGCCGGGCTCTAGCAGTTAATACCTAACTGAAATAGGCAATGGGTCTACGACTCTGCATCAGTACTGCACCCAGCCCATAACCGGAAGCATCTGTCTCCACAATAAAGGTCTGAGTGAAATCTGGCAAGGCTAGCACTGGCACCGTAGTCATCGCCTTCTTCAAGCTCTCAAATGCTGATGTGGCCGCCTCCCCCCATAGGAACTCATCCTTCTTCAACTGTCCAGTGAGTGGCCATGCTATGGAGCTATACCCCTTAATGAACCTCCTGTAGTAACCCTTCAGTCCTAGGAATCCCCTCAACTCTATCAGATTTTTCGGCACTGACCACCTTAGCATTGCTTCAATTTTGAACTGATCTACTGCCACTTCTTTTGATACCACATGGCCGAAGTACTCTACACTGGCTTAAGCAAAGCAGCATTTCTTAAAATTAGCCCTCAGCTAGTGCTCCAGCAGTACTTCTAACACCCTTTTCAAATGCTCCCAGTGCTCCTCCTCTGTCTTGCTGTAGACCAGGATGTCGTCAAAGAATACCAATACAAATCGTTTGAGATAAGGTTTGAAAATCTTATTCATAAGGGCCTGGAAAGTAGCAGGAGCATTGGTGAGGCCAAATGGCATCAACAGAAACTCATAGAGTTCTAAAGGCCATCTTGGGTACATCCTCCTTCATTCGGATCTGATGGTAACCCGATTTCAAGTCTATCTTGCTGGAGATCACAGTCCCACTCAATTCATCTAGCAGCTCGTCTATGACTGGCATAGGAAACTTGTCATGTACAATTTTCTTATTGAGTGCTCTGTAGTCTACACAGAAATGCAAGTTGCCATCCTTCTTTTTCACCAACAGAATGGGGATAGAAAAGGGACTGATGCTGGGTCTGATGATCTCTACCTCCAGCATCTCTCTAATTAACCTTTCTATTTCATCCTTCTGGAACTGAGGGTAGCGATAAGGCCGGACATTGACGAGCGACACTCCCTCCTTCAACACGATGGCATGCTCTTGCTCCCTCTGCGGTGGCAATCCCTAAGGTAGCTGAAACACCTCTTGAAACTGCTGAATCAATGGCTGGATGGAGAAGGATGTCTCCTCCCTCCTCCAATCTCGCTCCCTCCAAACTGTGCAACTCCACCAAATACCCTCCGCCTGCCAACTGGATGTCCCTCACCATCGTTTTAAGAGAACCCAAGAATTTGGAAAGCCCCGCATCCCCCTTAATCACTACCTTTCTTCCATCCACCATCAACTCCATCGTGAGTGCTCCTCAATTTACTTTGGTGTCTCCCAAAGTTTGCAGCCATTTCATCCCCAGGATGACGTTCGTGCTCCCCAGCTCTAGTGTAAGAAACTCCTCCCTCACCTGTATCCCCTGGATCGTCAATTGCATTCCTCTGCAAATTCCCTGACCTTTCTCTATCTTCCCCGTACCCATCATTACTCCGTAACAGTCGGTGTCCACCAATCTCACTCCTAGTTGGTCTATGTCCTGGGTGGAAATGAATTTGTAGGTAGCCCCACTATCAATCAGCACCAAAACGTCCTTGTCCTCTATTTCTTCCTTCACCTTCATGGTGTGATTCGTAGTGAATCCTATCTCTTCCTTCACCTTCAGCCCTTCCATGAAATTTCCCTCCAATATTGTATCTGAGAATTGCTCCACCCTGCTAGCTAGGTGCTCAAACTGCTCTTGATAATCTGCTACTGATCCCTCCTGTGTCAGAGCAAAGAATTGCTTAATTATGCAGTCTTTAAATTCCCTCTAGTTCCTGATCGGCCTCTTATGGTCTCTCCACTGAAACCACGACAGGGCTTTCCCTTCCAAGCACAATCCGGCTGCAGTCAGCTTCTCCTCCGTCAGCCCATTGACGGCGAAGTATCGTTCCACCTTGTAAATCCACCCATACGCATCTTCTCCTTCGAATATGGGCATCTTCAACTTCCTCACCTTTTAATCCCCACCATTGCCCCGGATTCTTCCATAGTTTACTCTCTCCCAAGTGCTAGGTGCACCCTAAGTTTCCCGGTCTTCTCTTGCCCTGCCATAGCCAAACCCCCTTCGAAATCCCCCCTTGTTTCTTCAAAATCAGTGCCTCGGCGGCCATAGTACCCCTCCTGGCATTCCCCATATCCACCTTCTCTTTCTTCCCTCTGGACAGACTCCAAATGGGGTCTTCTTCCCTCTCCTTCCATGATTTCCATCTCATCTTCCTTCCTACGAATTTCGGAATTCGTACTTTTTTCCCTCCCCTTTTGCCACTGAAGCCGCCATTTGGTTTTGAATTTCCAGCATTTTTTCATCCTATCTCGAAGATCGGCGACTTGTCCCTCCATTGAAGAGATCCTTTCATCCACCGTCGTTTTGATTTGATTCATCTCCCTTTCAAGTCTTTCCTCCAAGGCATCCACTTTTCTGGACGTCATCACAATCCGGAGTTTGTAGATTCACAAAAACAGGATTTTGGAAAATAAAAACAGCAACTTCTTCCTATTTGAATCGAAAAATGGCTACTGGAATCCGTTGAAATCTGCCCTCCACCGGTCCCGATACTTGCTCTAATACCAATTTGTTAGGGAATACTTGAGTTCGCAAGTAACTCTAAGGGAATACTTGAGTTCGCAATCAAACCTATCACTAATTGGAGAAAAACAGTAAGAATAAAGCAAAATCTGGGCGAAATCAGCCCAAAAATAATAAATTGCAACAAACGAAAGGAAGCAAACCCAACAAGAAAGCAAGATACAAGTGATCCTCTATTCAAGAGGAGGATCGTTCTCTCAAAATCTCTAGACGCTAGGTCTAGAGCCCTCAAACTCCAAGAGACTCCAAAAGAGAAACACCAATTCAAGCATGCCTCTCCCTTTGCCCCTTACCTCTCCTATTTATAAGCTTTCCACCGCCCAAGCCCTTCCTAAAAAAATAATTTTCAAATAAATTTAAATCCATTGGACCCCACATATAGGCGGCAAGCCTATTTAGGCATTAAGGGAGGCGGTTTTGAACCGCCTCCTGTAGAAAATTGCCAGCCCAGGTGGGGCCGGCTGAGGTGGTTCCTTTTGAACCACCTTAATAGACGGTTCCTGTTGAACCTCCTTATCATGATGGCATGACAACTTAGAGATGACCTAGAGCATCTAAATAGCTATGGTTAATTTTTAGAATCAAAGTTTATATTTACTTTTGAGAACTCAAGATCTCAACTCCTTTTCTTTTATTTTATACACGACATGCTGAAATCGAAAGTGAATAG
The DNA here is from genome assembly GCA_022539455.1 of Dendrobium nobile. Lineage (NCBI taxonomy): Eukaryota > Viridiplantae > Streptophyta > Magnoliopsida > Asparagales > Orchidaceae > Dendrobium > Dendrobium nobile. The sequence continues at coordinate 10,999,625 of CM039723.1, read as the reverse complement.
CTATGTTTAATTTTTAGAATCAAAGTTTATATTTACTTTTGAGAACTCAAGATCTCAACTCCTTTTCTTTTATTTTATACACGGCATGCTAAAATCGAAAGTGTTGTTATCTGATCTCACATTCCTACCTCTTGGAAGCATGCTTAATTCTAAAAGAGATCAATCATATCATTATAACATGTTTAGATACACTCTCGAATGTAGAATGTTAAAACTGCATAGGTGTTTAATATTAATTCATGTAAGGTTTGGTTGCTATGTTAAATACTTTCATCCATTTATATGTTTTGATTGAGAGTCCACATAGGTTCGATGCAAAGGTGCTTTGCTCATGCGAAAAATAAATGCAAGCTTTACATGATTATTTCCATGCCTCGTTGGTAGTGTCACACCCCAATTTGCCCCCTAACAGTAATTGGAATATAATAGAAGGAAAGAAAACTATTTAGATTCTCCCAATACTTTAGCATATCAAACTCCACATTTTAGTAATAGGAAGCATGTAATGTACCTCAAGTACCATAAAATATAATCAAAGTGCATACAGAGCTCTACTAAAACTTTTAAAATTTACTTACATATCCAAAAAAGTCTGCACAACTATGATTCAGAACTCTTTTTAGATCATTTGAACACCCAAAATATATGTACACCCTAAAAGAACAGTCACCCCTTTAATGCCCTACGGGCTCCTTTCCCTTGCCTGCAGTACAACCACTGCCAATGAGCTATGGCCCAATGAAATACACAAGTAATGTATAAAAAATAACAATAATATTGCTAACAAATAATTTAAATTAATGGTCATAAGAAATGCATAGTTTCTTTCCATCTTACTCATTGTTCAACATCTTTAAGTAGGTCATATGATGGCTATAAGCTTCTGCACTCTTTCAGTTTTTCAATTTAAGGTTGGGTCTAGATTCCTAACTTTTAGAATTGAAGCTGCTCTCATACTCAATGTTGGGTCTTACTTCCCAAATTCTAGAACAGAGAGTGTAAGCTTACCTCGTCAGGTCTTTCGCATTTACTTGTGCAGGCTTATCCCCCATATATGACTTAAATAACTTTATACTCTTTCATTCTTATGTCTATTTTCATAATCAAATCAAGAATTCGCATATCTGAACAAAGTGGAATAAATTAAAATACTGCTTCATAAATATAACAGATATGCAATTGCAATTGTATAAAATTTCATTATTTTCTATGCATCGTTTGGTATCTCACCTCGTCTTCTAGGGAAATTGGGTAAAGTCGTTCTCCTAAAGTATCCCTGCCTCCTTTCCTCTTATATACAATCTAAAATGCAATTATTTGTCATTCAAATCTACATTCAAATAAAATATATAAGTTTATATGAAAACCTTATAAGTTTACCTCACATAAGTTTCTCTTTATTCACCCCAAGGTGACCTCTATGCTCTTAAGCCTCCTTTCTTCACTTCCCCTCCTTACATACAGCATTTAGCCACATTTGAATTCAACAACAATCCCTCTTCTTTATTGTTTTCAATAAAGAACATCATGCTTACTTTCAACAACCATCCTTACATGTTTCAGCTTACCCACTGATTTCAGGATACAAAAGCAAACCTTATCCCTCATTTTCACTGATTTTCAGCACACCACATCAACCTTTATCTCTTATTTCCACTGGTTCAGCACAAAATGATAAAGAACAATCCTTATCTTGATGACTTAAGCAAAAATTGCACTTCAAACAACATAACACTAATTTTAGCAAGTAATTCAGCATTTAAACGGACTTCCAGAATTTCAACCATAATGGTAACCATTTCTATTTTTTTTTTCCTTAATTGTGTTCTCTGAATTTTACATTAACAGCATCTTAACAGCAACCGCCCCCTAAGCAACAACTCCCGCTCCTTAACTTGCGGCTTGAAAACTTCTGATGTTCGATGTCCAGAGAGGGACGGGTGGGGAAAAGGAAATGCTAATGCCTCAATAGGACAGACTTATCATACTATTAATATTATATTTACATTCCTAACTTCAATAACCCTTCCATTCATTCCCAACCATACGATCCCATCAGCTTTATGCATGTTGATTTAAGTGGAATTGCTCGTAACTCCACTAACTCTTCCATTCATTCCCAGCCATACGATCCCATCAGCTTTATGCTTGCTGATTTAAGTGGAATTGCTACAGTACAGTAAGTAATAAAAAATATATACATTAAAGTTATACTAATTAGATACTTTATATGATGCTCAATATTTAAGTTGACTGTTATTTAACTTATACTTAATAACTATACAATTAATTAATTAGTTAGAGTAAAAATTTTACTTCTCTATGCCAACATGTTTGAATTTAAAAGAGGAATTTTATACTTACATTCATTTTGGATATTATAGGTAGTGCTTGGTTAGGCATGCATGTACGATTATAGTTCAATAGCACGTGTACATTTAATATTGAGGGTTTATGAAATCATTAGAAAGATTTTGTTCGATCAATAAATTTTGACAGGGATATTTTTTTTTTTTTTTTTGGTATGCTGCACACTTCAAAGATAGATATCTATACACATGTATCTTCAAAATATCAAAGTTGGATATAGGAATACAAATCCCCAAAAGAATAGAAATGAGTTAGTTTATTTGTTTGGTATCTGAAATTGCATTTAGCCTGAGCATCATATGTGATTTGTCATTTTTTTTATATATACTCATGTATAACTAAATGATTGCATTTCCTCTATTATGCTTATGTCAACAATAACAAAAGCAATATATTTATGATTCGTTTGTTACATGATATGGGCAAAGCTCTTGTATAACTTCATCATTACATGATTCATAATTAATTGAAGATATTTGTGCTTGGATGTATTGATTTAAGTAGTTCTATCAATGGAGAAGTATATGCATAAGTATGAGTTATTTTTATTGTTGGGTCTTGAGGATATTTCTAAGTTTATGATCCAATGGATATGCATATGTTGAATCTCAATGACATATGAATGCTTGATTTGAACAAATTAATATGCATACACTTGATTACTTTGCATAGAGTTGTTAGAAAAGTCTATTGATATTATTTGTGAAGGACATGTCCTTTCATGTGGTTGGATGAATGCATTTAGTTCATTAATTTGCATATGCTCATAAATTTCAATGTGATATGTATTTGTTATTATATCATGTGGAGTTCGATGAATATGATAGATAATTTTGTTTATTTTGTCTTCAAGTTATGAATATTTATAAAATCAATGTAAAAAAAAAGTATGCTCTCGCTTGTGATGGGTTTTCTTCTAGAAGTCGGAAGCATTCTTGTTAGCTATATTTGTTATTTAATGAAGTTTCTCTTAGCCTTCCCTTGAAATAAAATGATTACAACTTGTTTAAAAATCAAAGTTAGAGAACTTTTTGAAGCATGAAGAATGAAATTGAACTTGTCATTTCATTTTGTTGTCTATAAAGGGGTAAAATTGTATTTCTTGTACTATGAAATGATTTTGGTGTGAAGAGATTACTTGTGTTGGGATTTATTTGTTAGCATTGTATTATTATTGTTTCATTAAAAGTGTTAGATGTGTGTTTGTTATCATAGGGTAAATATGTCCACAACTTTATTAGATAACTTCATCCATTCTATGTTTTAATGCCAAGCATGTTTGTAGATAATTCAAAGGTATTTTTGCCTATGTTAGGAGACTCTTGCATTATTCTCACATGTACCTTTTTCCTCTGTACTTTATGCCAATGGGTTTTTCATATGCTTAATATATAATGTCTCTTTGTTGACTACCTTTGTAAATATTAGTGAATATTCATATGCATCAACTTTCTTACACATACTGTACTACATGATTAGTCAGTCGTGTTGGTATTTTTTGTTTTAATCTTTATTTGTATCTCGCATTGTATGAGTATTGTTGGAAAACTTCCCAAGTATGTCCAAAACTATGTAGTGTAAAAATAAAAGAATTCATCTCTATGATTAGAAAGCTTTCATGTATTTCGTGTACGTGTAAACAAGTTCTCCTATGTTTATGCACAATCTTCTTTGATTATGTTGGCATAATCTCATATGCCTTGTGTATACTTTACTCAAGTATTATGTGATAATATATCATGTACTCCATGCTAGTAGGCTCTTTTATGATTTGCATATAATTTATTTGTGCTTCATGTTAAAAAAAAAAAAATTAGTTTATGTTCTAATAGTGATGCATGCGTATCTGATAAATTCAAATGTTAAATTACTTGCTAGTTGAGAGTCCTATTTGATTGCATTTCTTATTGAACGGTGCTTACTCCCACATTCCCCTATATTCTAATGATGACATGCACATATTTGTGTTGACCTCCATAGCATGTTAAAAAAAATATGAAATAAAATATAATATCCATACCTGTACGAGCCATACCCGCCACTTACTACAATACCTTCCCATTTCCTGCGATTCGGCGCTGCTGGCTGTCCTCTTACGCGTGCTCTGCCTTGACCCCGCCATTCAGCATCTTTAAAAGGAGGGACGAAGACCTTCCTCTCTCTTCTTCTCTTGCTTTCCCACACAAAAAACCTAAAACTCCCATCGCCACTTCCGATCCAACCTTTTTCCCTGCTCCCGAACTCATCAAGCCACCCGTCGTTGCTTCCGATTTTCTCCAAGCCGACTGCTCTTCTTTCTTCCTTCCCACACGCAGAATTCCCATGGCTCTTTCTCTTGCTTCCTTCGATGCCTCATCCGACCTTAATGGAGGAAACCAACTCACCGACCTGTAACTCTTAACAAGTCGAACCCATAGAAGACTCCACACAGCCGAAATCATCCCCTATAGCCCAGGCTCGCATCCGACATCTCCCTACCCATTGATGCTTCCGATCTAGAGAGCCGAAGCATGCTGTAATGCGGATTTCCTCAACCCTTCGTAACTCGAAATAGAGCTTATGACCCCTTGCTCCAGGCCGAACCTACCTGCCCTAGCCATCCACAACTTGCATTACCCGACCTCCTGTACCGAGCTCTTCTCCATTTCCTTATAGGAGCCCGACACCTCATCCTTCTCTCTACCTTAACCGAACCATATCTCTACTATATACCTAATAACATGGCCCAATTCCTCTAACTCAGCCCAACTCAGTCCACTCAGCTCACTTAACCTCCGAACTCAACCTTCTAACTCATTCACTTACCCAAGGTTCTCTCTCTCTTTGTATATATATATATATATATATATATGCGTGTGTGTGTATGAGCGAGATAAAAAAGGAGAGTTTTTCAGAAAAAAAAAGAGAAAAAAAAAAGAGAAAAGAAATGTATTTTTGTGCATCCTGTCGTCATCGTCATCCCCGCTAAGGTATAAAATTTTCTAACTCAAAAATCCTGCATTCGACGTTCATATCGAGCCAGAAAATCACCCATACACGCTTTTCTCTAACGTGGTTGGAAGGGAACCGGGTGCGACACCTTCGACGAGGCGGGTAGGCCCTATACACGCTCTTTGTAGCATGGAGGGGACGATCTTAAATGCCCATACGCGGCTCTGTACGTGCGGGGAAACAAATGTGCTCTTTTGAAACAGATGTTGAAGACCCGTACACGCCTTTCTCTGGCGTGGTGGGATTGAAAATTTTACGGCTGCGGTGTTCGAGGACACCTACCATACACGTTTTTTCTTAGCATGGTGGGAAGGCACAGTTTCCCATAGTTTCCCCTAAACGGGGAGATGCTGGGAAGCTGCCAAAATTCTGACTGAAAATGTAGAGGACTTGGACGAACAGAGGACCAAATTTGAACTCAAGTGAATAATGAAATGAACTTAAATGAATTTAAATCCAAACAAGTGACAATGAACCGCAGGGGACCATGGTTGAACCTAGACTCGAGATGAACAAGGACTCAAAGTTGACTTGAACCACAAAAGACTTGAACTTGAATTGAGTTTGAACTCAAGATGACCATAAGGAACTCGTACATTAGATGACGACGAACTGAACTCAAATAATGCAAACTTGAAAATGATAAATGCATGAACAAAATGAAAATATCAAAGACCAAAATAACTCCGAGCATTCAAATGCATTAGGAGTGAATATCATGCATGCAAATGAGAGATTCATAAAAAAAAAAAACTCTCCATGCATACAAATGACGGAACTCCAAATGCATACAATAACTTATCCATAATGGTGTAGTGATACACTTGTGAGCTAAGTTAGGAGATTTAATAAGGTCTCCATATTGAGCATGATTCAATGTATACAATCAAGCCCAAAGTGTATTCAAGAAGTTCTTCATAAATGCAATAACTTCTGACTAACACTAATATACGAATAGGTGCAAATGGTAGGTGATGATTTGAAGAACTCAAGACTTGAGTGGAACACATGAAACCAGGTGTTCATGCAATAAATGAACAGTCCAAATCTGAGAGCCTCATTAAATGAATTTTGATCCTTTAAGTGGATATAAGCAAACAAGCAATGATTTGTGGTGGACTTAAGGAAAACCCTTACATCTCACCCACGAGAAATAATTAACATGAATATGTAACTTTATTTCAAGTGATGTTGCAAAATCTTTAGCCTACACATGAATAATATGAAGTTCGCAATGTCCACACTAATATGCTCCCAAGTCTATGTGAAGAACCTGAAATCATCAATGGGGGAGACCCTTGATGAATGTGTTGACTCATCAAAAAGTTCTTGACTAATGTAATGACTTGTTAGTCAGTGTATATGGGCAAGTTAATGATGTTTGAAACAACGCCCTGTAATTGGCATCTAAATACATCCGAGCATATTCAGCCTTGCATGCAACAATCAATGATGATCAAGGAGGATATGTGGTCTAATCAGAAGTAGATGCGCAAGAATGTTATGATGAGCATTGCAAATCATATGCGAATGATAGTGGCATTCGTATCAACCTTGCGAGCAGATGGCAACACACTTGTAATTTATGTAAAGTCCTATGGATCGTTGTAGGATTTCAGCCATACATGCTTCTAGCTTACAAATAGGAAGGAAAGCTTGTAGTGGCTATCAAAAATATGCCACGAATACTATGAAGTCCCTCCAATCATTGATAACCAATTTGTGGATAAATGCAGTAGTTCCCTAAGAGCATTGAAAATAAGCATACAATGAATATTGTAGGTTGCTGACGAATGTATACGGGGAATTAGCAATGACTGTAGTCAACCCGACATTCAACAACAACTTGCAAATAAAATACATCAATCCCTTGTAGACTATGGAAATTCATATGCATGGATTCAATGAGAATGAGGGAGTTGTAGCGGACATAACTTATCTATAAATTGGTCATGCAAGTATATGCATATATCCCCTTTAAGCATAAGGATTTAGCATGTAATGAATACAAAAGTCTCTGGTGAATATAGAGGCCCAGGCGACTTGCTACTTGTAGCCAAAGATTATGTATCTGCTATATATATACAGGATACCTGTATGCCTGCAACCTATTGTAGCAAAAGGCAATGAATGCTACGAGACCTTTACGATCATTCATCATCCAATGTTGAGCAAGTAGATTAATCCATTGCAAGCAAACGCTGAATGATATGCAATAAATATGTGCTTATATACCCTTTTGTAGGAGGTCAGTTATGCATTCGACATATCATCTGTAAACAAATGTAAGAAGAATTGTAGTAGATGCAAACACTTGTTGGCAGTAACAACGAATGTAGCAATCTGCCGGTAAACATGCATGGAATATTCAATGGTGAATGCAGTATATTTGGTACACATGCTACATTACAAATATGAGCAAAGATCAAGAATCTACAATAAATACAAGTATCTACGAACATAAAGCAGGAGATTGTACGAGTAATGCATGACAATCTACTTGTATGAAACAAACAGATAATCAGTACAACGTCACGCCACCTGATCTGTGATATCTTTATAAGAGGGCAGAAGGCGTGTACGAGCATTCAAATAGAACGCTGCATTCAAATGGCGATCACCCGCACTGTAGGAGAATTTTTGTATCCTCAAACGGATTGCATATTTTATAATCGGGTGCGGCATAAGAATATGATATATTACCCCGGAGGGTAAAAAAATATCATCCCCTTATGGACTCAATCATAAAATTTACAATTATTTAACAGAGATTCCCCCACTCAATGTTTGGTTGAGTGGGGTTTATTTATTTCTGGGGTACAGACATCCCATAGGGGCAAGCCCCTATGGTTAATTACATCCCAAGTTTGATTTGAGAAAATTTTTGATTAAACTAGTGGTTTTCTTCATTTTGGAGTCATTTAAATGTTGGCTAAAATTGATTTTTGTTGTTTTAAAATCCATGAAAGTCTTGCTTAAAGGTTTGGCCTTTAGGAATTTCAAGGAGGAGATTTGATCAACTTGGGATTAGATTTTGGGAATGAAAGCCAAAGGAGGTAAAGTAGGGGCACTTGATTCTGAGGTGAAACTCAGATGTGCCCAAACTATCCTATATTGGGCTTTACATTTTAACAACCTAATTTTGGTTTAAGTTGATATTTTTATTAGAAGATTGGGGCTTACATCCCAACAACGCTTGTTGGAGGAATTGCCCGAAGGATGAGGGCTTATAGGGTGATTTGAAATCAACCCGTGCCTCGGACCCTAAGACTAAGGTGAGGACTACCGAGAGGTAGTGCCTCGAACCTAGATCTAACGAGTGCAAAGAGGGACTTACAAACTACACCTCACAAGAGGATAACCCGCCCGACCTCTGGATTTATTGTCCCGCCTGGAAGGGACTACCAGCTAACCCTCCTAATCGCTTTTAAAACCATGCTATTCAGTCTCAATGCAAATGTAGAGTGGTAGGGTTGTTTTTGTTTAGAAGGTAGGTCTTATAGCTTGGCTTTGAGGCCAAGATGCCTTATTATGTGGGTATGCATATGCTGACTCATAAAGAAAAGACTTTTGTTATCTAATCCTTAAGTTGAGGCATTCTACATGTGACATGTTTGGGCTATGCATGATTGTTTTAATTTTGAAAACTTGGCTCCTTAGAGGGAGCCATGCAATTTTTCTTACTTGAAAGACATGGAGCCTAATTTGATTTTATTATTAGGTTGCTTACATGTTAAGGGGTAGAAAACTTAGTTTTTATCCTAAGAGCCTAACGTGATCAAGTCCAGGCCACACCCACAGAAACAAAAGAAGAAACCTAAGAAAAACATGCTTTTCTAATGCGCACCCAGTAAACACTTCAACACATGCTTATATATAAATTAAGGCAGAAATGTAAATAATGTCCCAGTTATTACAAACATGTTTGGCAGCTGAGTTGCCTGCCATTATACAACCCAGTTATGTTTACAGACTCTACTTATGGGGGTCTTCAAGCTTTAACCTTCAAAATTGTACTTTCTCCCTTGATCCTCCTTGCTTTCTAACCCAAACCCCACAAGTTTTACATCCTATTTCTACCAAATACATGATAAAAAAAAAGAGACTCAAATCTGCAAAACAGAGTTAGGAGGCAGTTTATATAATTAAGCATGTAATCATCTCAAAATTGGCCTAACACTTAGAGTGCTAAGTGCTAGGCCCCCTGCTTCTACCCTATTGGCCATGTCTCCTGGGGGGTATTAAGCAGCGCCTGCAAGCAAACAGCATTAATAAAATTATGACATTTACCCCCTTCTTGGACATGACCACCTGCACAGAAAAGCATGTATATTTCTATACTAACCACTTAAGGGCAAGTGCCCACACGCAGACAATCCAAGAGCAATCAATCCACAACATCAATCACATGCGCACACAAAGAAAAGTCCTAATCCTAGCATGCCTAAGGGGTTGTGCAACTAAGTGTGTGAGGCTTGTGTGGTATGTCACACTAAAGATCCTCCTAGAGTTTGGGTCTAAGGAAGGTGCCCAACATGTAATTTTGAGTTACATGTTGAGGGATCCTTCTTAGCTTTTGGAGCTAGAAAGAGAAAGGTAGAAATCCGTCGTTTAGCTTTTGGGCTAAATATTGGAAGGATTCTCCTTAGCTTTTGGAGCTAAAGAGAGGGGAGAATCTCCTACAACTTTGGAGTTGAAGGAGAGAGAATCTATAGCCTTTGGGCTAAGATAGAACGTCTTCTAAGGTATTTGAAACCTATAGAAGGGAGTGAAGACTAATAGTTTGAGACTATAGATTAAAAGAGTGTCTCCTTGAATTTTGTATTCAAGGAGTTGGGTTTCATTTGTCTAATTTGGATTAGGCAAATAAAGGAGATTGATGTATGAATTTGAGCCACACATCAAAGATTCCTTGGACTTTCGGATGTCCAAAGAGAGGAATTCATTCACCTAATATAGGTTAGGGGAATGAAGGAAAAGCTAGGATTTTGACTCCCTTGCTTAACATGAAATTATGTGTAGAGTTTTGTTCAACAAACAAATGATTTTGATTGAATTACTTGTTGATTTCATCCAACAGATGGATGACTTGGAAGAAAATTGATTCACTCTCAACATGAGTTGAAAGAAAGAAGCTTTCGTACAACTTTTGGGTTGTAAAAAGAAGAAGAGAAGATGCAACTTTGGGTTGCAAGCTTCTAAAACATTCTTTGAACATTTGACATTTCTTCGAACACTTGATGTTCAAAGAAAGAGACTCACGTTCACTTACTTTAGGCTTAAGTGAATGGAGAGATTTCCTACACATTTTTTTTGTAGGAGAATGAATGTTCCACTTAGAGGTTGCAACTCATGAATAACCTTGAACCCTTGGTGTTCAAAGGAGGATTCATCCTCCCAACTTGGGTTTGAGAGCATGAAGACAGATTTTGAATACTTTCCTGCAATTTTAAATTGTAGGAAAGGGGGAAGGAAATGCAACTTATGGGTTGCAAGTCCAAGAACGTCCTTTGAACAATTGATGTTCAAAAAGACGTGCACATTCTCCTAGTTTTAGGTTTTAGGAGAATGTGAGGGTTTTCCTACAACTTTTTGGGCTGTAGAAAAGAGAAACAACAAGCAAATTTTGGATTTGCATGTTGAGGGGATTTCCTGGACATTGGGTGTCCAAGGAGGAGCTTTCATTTGCTTAATTAGTGACTAAGCAAATGAGAAAGATTAGGATTTGAATCCTATATTCAAAGGATTATTTGTTGGTTTGTGCTCCAACAAATAGATTACTTGAGAAGCTTCCTACAACTTTGAGGTTGAAGGAGAGAGATGGCCTTCCTACAACTTTTGGGTTGTAGGAAAGGGGAAATCATATGCAACTTGGAAGTTGCAAGTTAGAGGAATTTCCTTGAGCACTTGGTGTTCAAAGAAAAGGACACACATTCACTTAATTTAGGCTAAGTGAATGGGTTGATTTTCTACACTTTTTTGTTTGGTAGAGGGAGGAAATAATGTGTAACTTGGAGGTTCCACATTCATAGGTGCCCTTGAACATTTGGTGTTCAAAGGGGAATGACCATTCTTCTAGATTTGGGCTTAGGAGAATGAGAGGATTTTCTATAATTCTTAAGTTGTAGAAGAGAGAAACAACAAGCAAATTTTGGATTTGCATGTTGAAGAGATTCCTTGGACATTGGGTGTCCAAGGAGGAGCCTTCATTTGCTTATTTAGTGACTAAGCAAATGTTGAAGACTAGGATTTGAATCTTATATCTAAGGGATTATTTGTTGGTTTGTGCTCCAACAAATAGATTGCTTGATAAGCTTCCTACAACTTTGGGGTTGAAGTAAGAAAATGTAACTTAGAAAGTTACAAAATTCATAGAAGGCCTTTGACTATTTGGTATTCAAAGAGGGGTGATCATTCACTTAGTTTTGGGTTAAGTGAATGATGAGGAAAGGCTAGGTTTTAAATCCTAAGCCTAAACGGGATGTTCAATTGTTAGACCTAGGTTCAAACAATTAAGGGAAAGAACTTAGAGTTTTGGTTCCAAGTTCGATAACGCCATGCGATAGTAAGTAGAAGTTTTAGGGGAAACTTCAAATTACTATACATGAAGGGATTTGCTAGCTTTACATTGCTAGCAAATGGAGAGGTGGACTTAGGATTCGATCCTAGAGTCTACTAGTGCTCTTTGATTTCTTTAGATGTGAGTTGGAGAGCATCAAGCAAGAGAAACATTTGTTATTTTCTTGTTCCAACCAATGGGATGACAAAAAACTAGAATTTGATTTTCTAAGTTTGGAAGACTCATGTGATGATGCACTTGAAGGCTTGAGGAGTTTCAATTCATCTCATATGAGAGGGTGCTTGTTGGTTTTGGGGTTCCAACAAGGGATGTGAGAAAACTTGGATTTTGGCTCCAAGTTCCAATTGTTTGTAACATGATGCATTAAGGATCTTTTAGGAAAATCCATAATGCAAGGCACGATAAGGTTGATGATAACTCCTAAGATATGCTAGGAGTCAAATGATAAAACATTTGGAGCATTGAGGGCGCTCCAAAAGTCATACAATGATATGTGTTTGGGGCCTTGAGAAGGTTCCAATCACCATGCATTTGGAGAGAGGTGAATGCTTGTAGAATTTGTATCTACAAGCAAAGAGAGTTGAACTTAGGATTTTTTTTTTTGATCCTAGGTTAAGATTTGCTCATGCACAGGAAAATGGATGCTTTGAGATGCTCCGAATTTTCATACATGAGGAAGGGAAGACTACTAGAGAGCTTCCAATTCAATGAAAAGATTCCCAAATCAATTTTGGCATGATTTGGGAAGAAAGGTTGGTCCTACAACTCGAAATTGGAAGACAACCTAAAATATTATCAAAGCTCTACAAGAAGGTGGTTTTCCCTAAATCGTACCTAATATGATTCAAAAACTTGGGAGCTTGTATTTGGCAATATTATCTTGCAAATTAATAAAAATGAGCTTAAATAATCCTTTAATATGATGGAGCATTAATCGTGGGCCTTTGAGGTCCACGAAATGCTTCAAATCGGATCTACCAACATTTAGGATTAAATGAGCACATTTATAAAAGTTTGCAAACTAATAGACCCATTAATCTAAACAATAAACACATCACATATGGCTTGAATCTTAATGGAGTGGGAAACACACATTTGAAAATCTTAAGGGATCAAATCACTTTTGTCGTGATTTGATTCATTAAGGGCGTAATGATGAATTTCCCAAGCTTTGAAAGACTTGCAAAACAAAAGTAACTAACCATAGACTTTTATCACAAGCTATGCAACGTATCCAAAAGATAGGTTACTCAAACATACTTGCTCTAGGATTTTTTTTGAAATGATACCTTGAGGTTCACATTAAATCCCACAACAAATCGTCACGAATATTTTGAATATGTTGTATGGCTCATGCAAATCCACAAGCTCCTCAAAGATTCCAAAATCACACTTCTATTTCGTCATGACGCTAATGTTGAATGAGTATACATTTACAAAATGAAGTTTGAATGGATATGCAAGCTACACACTCAATTTGGCTAAGAAAAGTAACATGCCCTAAAGTTTGGATGTAGGCGAAGGTGTTAAGCTTAATTATGATGCATAGCATACATTTGAGAGATGCCGGATAATAACCCGACGCCTCTACGCGTGTCAAAATCCTCTCCGAACTCTTGCATAAGAGTCAACTAATGGAAATCGCCTAATTTCCATAGCCTTTGCGAAGTGGACAGCCAATATACGGATTTTTGGGGACCAAAAATTAAAGTTTCTAAGGACCTAAAGCTTGGGATCGTCAACCACATTGCATTGGCTATGGAGCCTTAGGGTTTTGCCTAAGTTTTAAAGATTTTACCACACCCGGTTTGTCCAAGCGCTCCAATTTTTGTCCAAGTTGTTGTCCAAGGTTCGCTCCAAGGTTCGCTCCAAGCTCCAAAGTTGCTCCAAGCTCCGATTCAAGCTCCAAAGTCGCTGTCCAAGCCGCTCCGGAACTCGCCGCTGCTGTCCAAAGCGATTCGAAGGCTCCAAACTGCTGTTTGGAAGGTTTAGGAGCCTCCTTTTGCTGTTTGGAAGGTTCGAATAGCCTCCGACTCGCCTCGAGGTCGTCGGAATTGAAGAAAGAAGAAGTAGAAGCTTCTTACTTCGCTGATCTTTGAGAGAGGAAGCAGATGGGAGGCTTAACCTTCTTTGGAATGAGGAAAGAGCTCAAAACCTTAAACTTTTCTTCTCCCTTCCACTGGGAAAGCCACAAGCAAGGGTTCTGGCTCGCTGGAAGAAGGGCGGCAGGACACGGTGGAGACGCACGAAGGAGCCGCACGCGGGAGTCCTCGGTTTCGCCGGGTTGAGTCGCGCACGGGGAGGGGTTTTCCGCCTCGTTCCTTCTCTCGCTCTCTCGCTCTGTGTGTGTCGGGACGGGAGAAGGAAAGCCACGGGAGGCTCCCCGCTCTTTTGTTTACTTAGGGACGCCAGCCCAGCCGAACGAGACTCTCGTTTCGTCCCATCCATCCGCCTCGTTGCGAGAAACGAGAGTAAATCCACTTGAGTGGATTTGCTGCTCAATTGATTTGAAATTGGGTGGGATTTGGAGCTCAATCTCAGCCCTAGATCTCAAAGAGATGTTTTGAAAGTCAAACTTAACCTGAATTAAACAATTAAGGCTGAAATTGAGTTCGAATTGGACCCAACTTGGGTCGATTTGGGTCCGAACGAGTTAATTTTGAGAAATTGAACTCGAATCGGCGCCGGAAGGTGTCGAATTGAGCTCGACGATGCTCGACGGGGTTTGATTTAAATTAATTTGATTTTAATTTAATTAAATTTGATTTAATTTAATTAAATTGAGGTTCGATTTGAGTCAATTTCGTCTTGACGACCTTCGATCGAATCGATCGAGCACGATCGAGCCCCATCGGGCTCGATGCGAAAAAGTACGTCAACACGCACAACTGAGCAGCTTCAAAATATTATAAAGAATGCCCCCACCGATGCACCGTAATTTGTATACACATAGGTACACAATGGGTAAATGCAATCATAAACCCACATGGGCCCCTACAAGCATGTTATGGGTACACACGTATCGTCTAGGGATGCTGCGCGGGTCCATAAATGAATGTAGTTCGAGCCCAATCCTTCTATATGGATAGATACAAGTCGACACAGCCAATCTAGTATGGATCGACTAGATCGGTCCATAGGATTGATCTAACACTTTTCTCCTCTTCACATCACCACGGGCGTGTGTGTCAGGTGATTGTTGAGTTTTCCTCTCCTTTTTACATCATTACGGGCGTGTGTGTTGAGTGATTATTGAGTTTTCATCAACTCTTAACTTCACTGCGAGCGTGTGTGCTGGGTGATTGTTGAGTTTTCCTCTCCTCAAACCACCGCGGGCGTGTGCATCGTATGTGTGTTTGAGTGTTCTTTCCTTTTTTTCTGCTGTTGCATATATGGTCAAACAGGCATTAGACTTTTGGGAGACTCTTTACTCAATGTTATGAATATGGTCAGGTTTGTACCGAATCGTTCTCATTCACCATTGCGAATATGGTCAAACGAATGTTAAACTCCCTTCTTGGTTGGTAGCCCGACATAGTCCTTGGGGGATATACTTCACCTCCTCTTCATTCCCCCTATTTTATTTTTTGTTTGGGAGGTTGAGTTTTCTTGTGACTCCTTGTCTCACTGTTGCGAATATGCTCAGATGAACATTGAGTCGTCCTCATTCACTATTGCGAATATCCTCAGATGAACATTGAGTCATCCTCATTCACTATTGCGAATATGGTCAGGTGAATGTTGGTCCTTTCTCCTCTTCGCATCATTGCGGGCATGTGTGTCGGGTGATCATTGAGTTACCTTTCTCCTCTTCGCATCACTGCAGTCACGTATGCTAGGTGATCGTCGAGTTACCTTTCTCTTCTTCGCATCATTGCGGGCATGTGTGTTGGATGATCGTCGAGTTACCTTTTTCCTCTTCGCATTCTGCGGGCATGTGTGTTGAGTGATCATCGAGTTTTCCTTTCTCCTCTTCGCAGCACTGCCAGCATGTGTGTCGGGTGATCGACGAGTTACCTTTCTCCTCTTCTCATCACTGTGGATGTGTGCGTCGGGTGATGTTCGAGTTACCTTTCTCCTCTTCTCATCACTGCGGGCATGTGTTTAGGGTAATGGTTGAGGTACCTTTCTCCTTTTTTGCATCATTGCGGGCATGTGCGTCGAGTGATTGTTGAGTATCTTTGCTTCTCATGTCACTATGCGCATGTGTACTGGGTGATCATTGAGTTTTCTTTTGGCTATTGCCTTTGTTATTTCGCTCTGGTTAGACAAATATTGAATTTCTTTCTTCCCCTTTATCCCATCATATCTTCATTATTATGTGATCATTGCATGATTGATTTATTATTGTATTCTTGTATGATATGTCATTATTATGTGATCTCTGCATGATTGATTAATTATTATATGCTTGTATGACTATTTCATTATTGTGTGATCACTGCATGATTGATTGATTATTGTATGCCTGTGTGATTATTTCATTATTATGTGATCATTGCAGACACCCATATTTCAGGATCATATAAGCCTGTTACATGAAATGCACCAAAGCCAGAGCAAGCGACTCCTGAGAGAAATAGATGAATTCCAAAGATCTTGGGAAAATTCAAAGAGGGTTTTCCAGTACGTTCATCACAGAATATTTCTAGGTCCCAATATACCCAATGCTAGATAGCTACCAAGAAGCACAAGCCAAAAAATAAGATATGTGCCCCTGCCACACTTTCATATTTCCAAATGCCCGGTTTCATTACAGTTCCTGTCAAGACACACCCCCCCCCCCCCCCCAAACCCCACCTTCCCCCGCGAATTGGTTATTCCTAAACGAGTACTGCATGATTGATTGATTATTGTATGCTTGTGTGATTATGTCATTATCGTGTGATCACTGCATGATTGATTGATTGTTGTATGCTTGTGTGGTTATGTCTTTATTGTGTGATCATTGCATGATTGCATGTTTATAGCATGATTGTGCGGTTAATGCGTGATTGCATGATTGTTGTGTGATTTGATAATTGTTAGATGATTATGGCATAATTATGTGGTAATTGTGTGATTGCTTGACTATTGTATGATTTGATGATCATTATATGGTTGGGAGATTATTGTATAATTATGTGATTGATGTATGCTTGGTGATCATTGCATGATTGTGTGGTCATTGCATGGTAGGACGATTATTGTATGATTGGATGATTGTTGTGTTGTTGGATATTTGTTGAGTTTTTTTAATTCGTTGTTGGGTTGTACCTTCTTAAAAATGAGGAGGTCAACGCCAACATGTGTGGTTCACCTATTGTTCACCATATATGTTGGGGTTGTGTTTATTGACCTTAGTTTTCGCATGTTTTCCCATGAGGTTGTTCGATTAATTTAATTGAGCCTCTTCAAACATAATTTAACCTGAATCGACTCGATTTGAGTCAAACTGAGTTTGATTTGGACCCAAATTTGACCCAAATCGGCTTAATTATTTTAAAGATGAGCTCAATAGATTTTCTAAGTAAGTTCCCACCCTCAATAGATGGCACAAGCGTATGATCTCCTCGATTAGGAGTGAGATACGGGAGGCGGCATCTCGGGATAGAGCATTACCGCGACATCGGGTAGAACACTTGACGTCTCTTGACTCCTTTATTCACACGACTACAGCAAGAATGAAGCCCCTCTTCGTCTCTCCCATTCGCATTAGAGGGGAAAGACCCTCTCTCCATGTTGATTATCTCCATTCGCAAAGGACACCAACAGACTGAGGGCCCACCTCTCCTACTCCATCTCCTTCTATTCAGACATGGGCCAAAACTCCCCATCCTCCTTCGATTCTCTTGCCCGAGCGTACCTAGTTGAAGCCCACGCTCCATCTCTCATTGCTCTTGTTCAGCCCACCCCAGAGAAGAAGCTGATCGGATCTCCTCTCCCTCTCGCTCTTCTCTATTCGCGAGCCCTAGCCGAGCCCCATCTCTCTCTCGTCATGTCCTCTTTGTTCGAGACCAGAGGCAAACCTTTCTTACTCTCGGTTTTGCGTGCCATGGCTGAACCCGACGCCGCCGACCTGCCCTAGCCTCCGGCCACCTCTCCCTTTGTAAGGAAATCTCTTCTTCTTCTTCTTCTTCTTCTTCTTCATCTTTTAGATTTTTCTTGTCTCTCTTTTTTATTCCTTCTTCCTTTTCTTCTTCTTCTTCTTCTTTTCCTTCCTCTTCTTCTTCCCCTCTTACTTCTAATCCAATTGTTATGACTTCATCAATATACATATAAAATGGCATTAAGTTCTATTGCAATGTATTTGATAATGTATTCATCACCATTTCTTGTCACTTGGCTTTTCTATGTTTATTTGATTATTAAACATGGCTTAATTCTTTTGTGAAAACAATGATAGTTATTGTTAGCCCTAGGTAGTTTTGATCATGTTTGAGTATTATTCCATTTAAAGTAATGGCATGGGGCTCCTCTAGTGACCCATTCGTAAAGCTATTAATACTTCTACAATTACACTTCCTTTGTCAATGTTTTTGCTATTACAAGGTTTCATTCTTATTTAATTGATTGCTTATGTGTCCTAGTTTTGTTAAGTATGTCATTGTGATAGAAACTAATGGTATCCATTCAATGCACGCTTGCAACTTGATATAGCATACAAATCTAATTTTGTATGTGTTAAAAATTGTTTGAAATCTTGTTTTTTTTTTTTGGGCGATATTTGACCCTTTTCCATTCCTATAAAGATGTTTTTGATTTTCTTTTTAATACTTTTCCTTTTAAGAAAATTTAAGCTCCGTCTTGTTGATCACTTCATGCGACAACTTCATTTTTTTTTCCTTTATATCATTTTACCGTGAATGTTTGGTATAACATACTATGTGTTTATTTTGGTATCTTTTAATTTACAAGTTTTCCAATTCTAAGTTTGATACATGGGATACACTCTATTTTAAATTTTAAATTTGCTTTGACCTTTCTTTTTTTTTTTTCTTTCCTTTAGTTTATCGTGAATTGGCTTCCTTTGAAACTGGTATGCTTTGCTCTTCTTCACCAAAAAGAAATTTATTGTCCGTTAGTTTTATTTTCATGTTATTGTCACCAAAATTTTTTTTAGTATTAATAGATCTAGCAGGGGGATTGTGACTTTGGGCAATCAATTCATTAATAAGAGTACACGTTTTAGATATTTGGGATCTATTATTCAGACTGATGGTGAAATAGATGGGGATATTATTAGTAGAATTCAAGTTGGATGGTTGAAGTTGTTTAACAGATTAATATGACATTAAATGTACTTTATACTTGGAATTTGCTGATGTCTAACATTTCTCGAGTGGTTTTTCTTTGGGAATCATGTACTCCAAGAGATAATTCAATAATGTCTTGTAAATAAGTAAAAAGATGTGATATTTTAAATAAATTATGAAATCTCTCATGATGCCTTATCAACAATTCTTTAACCCACATGTCCCTAATATGAGCTGATCTCCTCCTCGACCGCTTGCTCTTCCTATAATTAGGTAAATGTCTCTCTCTTATTCTACTTCTGATTGAAATCTATTGCAAAGTCCTCAGTATTTTAAATAATTTGTAGTATTTGATCAAGCTTTTCCAATGAATAGTAGTATTGTTAGATTGCTGTAGTTGAAAGGTTGTTGTCCATGAATTGTTGAATTGTTATAGATGGAAAGCTATTATCAACTGATTTTTACATTTCTATAAATGGAATGGAGTTGGTCATAGATTTAGAAATTATTTCAACCCTCCCTCAAGGTTGGTTGTCTATATTGATTATGCTGGGTTTAATGATTAGATTATCAAATCTCAGTTTATTCAGGGCTACTATATTTTCAATGTTTTTGAGATGAAATGTTAGTATATCTTAGTATGTTTAGTCTTAAGTGTGGTGGATGTTTTTTTCTCAATACTTGTAGCAGCCTGCTTTTCTCAATATAATGTTAAAGATTTTCTTTATTTGATAATTCATTTCTTCTAACGGTCTTTCTAATCATATTCCTGCTTTTTGATATCAAAGATTCTTTTTTTTTTTTTGGTCTTCTTTATATGACAAAAGATCTATAATGATGATAATCTTATTCTATATGGGGATGAGATGAAATATAAATTAATATTTGTCACTTTAATATTGTAGGCAGGCAATCAATCGAACAACTTCTAAGAGGAAATACTTTTAAAGATTTATAGAGAGATCCAAAGGATGCTTGCTTGTAAAACCATGGAGTACTGCATCTAGATTCATTTGGCAGTCCTAGGAAAAATCATATAGAAAAATAAGCTTTTATGATATAACAAACAATGCTTACTCCAGAGTTGTAAATATTGAATTGTATAATGGCTATCTTCCTACCAATTCTATCATTACATACTTTTATGATTCCATGACAAAAGCATCTTTTGGCACATAATTTATTAAATTCGCACCAATAGCAATATCATATAATGTCAATGTTCCCTATTTAGAAAATTATAATCTCTGAAATTTCTGCTCTCATTCTTATGTGGATGTAGAATTAAAAAGTAGATTATCATATCAAACATGATTTTTTTTAACCTTTTCGAGGCTGTCCTGCATCATGTATGTTTTTTTCTACAAGTAAGTTGAAGGCAATATCATAAATGATAATGTTTTTTTTTTTTTTTTTGAATTCAATACTAACTTGATAAAAGAGCTGTTATTATGAGGATAGTTACTTTTAAATGGTTAGCTGAATTATTAAAATTTATCTTTAGTTTCTGCTGAATGAAATCGCTAAAGTGATATCTTTCCATCTAGGTGGTTTTTTATTGGAAAGAAAATGAAAACTGGGTTTTGTAGGAGAAATGTGGATAGATTGATTATAAATTAAAAAGAAAATGAAGAATGAATTTTGTTGGAGAAAAATGAAGGTTTATAACCGCTATCTTTTGACAAGGAATTAATTACAGATCACTCTTTATCATCACTACCCTCCCTCTCATTACTTGGCTACATTCATCCTTAAATTGACAATGATTTTTCATTTTAGTTGCAGTTTTTGATTATACTGATATTGATTTGTGGATATTTGTAGGACGAAGAAAAAGAAGATGATGATGATGAGTAGAGCTTGTGGCTTTGATACTGTCGCTTTGATCCATAATATAGAACCTGCGTTTTGTATTCTAGTATGTTAGGCGGCAAAGCTTACTTCTGTGATGTTTATGTTACAGCTTTAATGGTTGTGGTACTTTTATCCTGTGTTTCTATATAATTGTTCATCATCTGCTCCCTCCCCTGCTCCAGTGTCTAGGCATTTCTAAAATTTGTTCAGCTTATGATTCTTATTAAGTTAGTTCCCTTTTCTCGCTATTCTGCTCCACACATTTAGACTTCGTTTGGGACGGCTTTCTTACTGTTTCTTAAATCGACTTTCTAGTTCAAAAATGTTAATCTCTTTAAATGGCTTCTACGCTCACCCATATTTTCTCCCTTCACTTTGTTTTGTGAGGTACTTGTGTTTTGCGTGATCAGTTGTTAGGGGGTCATTTGCTTGGGGCCTCTTGTGAGGGCATGCTATGGTCAAGTATAATCTCTACTACTTGTAAAGACTCTCATTATATGTCGAAATGGTTACACATTGCACACATTTTGTTGATTGTTTTTAATTTCCCGCCCAATATATATGCTAGGATGTTCAGTTAGTTGGACATAGGTTAGTGCCTACCAACGAAGCATTGGCCGTGTGTGATAATGCCTGCTCCCTTTTGTGAGCCTTATAGACCTTTATGGTCACCTTGGAACTATAGTGTAGGCCACTTATTTGTGTCATGTGTATCGCAGTTTTCCATACGAGGTGGGCACCACTGGGATGATTTTTTTTTTTAAATGTTTAAACAATTATAAGAATCACTTCTTTAATGATTTTTGAAGCCTTTAAATATTGTTTCCCTTTAGCATAATCAAGAATATTAAAAATTTAAGTAAAATTTGAGCTCTAATACATTAGGTAGGTTTTTGTTTTGTGTTATTTTCATGTTGCATTGTCTCTTAACATCTAGTGTGTTTAGCCTATTACATGAGCCTAATGTAGAACCCATGTTATGATGTTCATTTGCTTCAAACAACATAAGAAATTCTTAGAAGTTATGAAATCAATTGATAAAACACATGATTAATGAACTTTTAACTTATCTTAAATCTTGTAATTAACCAATCCTAATGATAGTCACTCACTAAAATTCACTAAGCAACAAACCCAATAATAACAAAGATGATTATCTAGTAACTCGGGCTTACAAGGCTATTAACTTAGCCCCAATAATGATGAAATAAACCTCATGGTTCTGATTTAACTAGGGTAATTATCATTTAACATAAATAAATAGAAATAAATTATCAACAAACTAAACCTTCTAACCCATATCATATTAAATTTAAAAAATATAAGAAATGCATATCAAACTTAAAACTCTAATAATTTAAAATGATTAATAAGATCTCACAAGTCTATAAACTTCTAAATAGATTCATATAAATTTATAAAATCCCTAAAATTCTCTAATCAACCTACAACTCTAAAAAATCCTAATCAATCAAATGAAACCATAAAATATATAAAATACATCTTCACAAACTCTTAACTCAATTATGAATAATAATCTACATTAATTAAGGTGTAAATAAATTAAAACAAAAAAAAAATCTTCTCACAAACTCTCGAACACTTAATAAAATACTAAGATACTAAAACTTAAAACTTAAACTAAACTCCTTGAGCAAACAAATAAGCTTGTTGGAAGAGCAAATGAACATCAAATTCCCAAGGACATTAAAAACACGCGACATTTTACACACACTAGAACTTATTTGTTAGGACCACTAACTCTAGTCTTAGGTTAGGTTGTTAATATGTTTTGGTATAATGCGGGCACCTTTTCTTGGAGAGTACCTTTGGTGTGTTATTTATTTTCAGTACTCTGTATGTCATGACATGCATAATTTTTTTTTATCGGCGCACTTTAGTTTATAAGGGCAGATAATAAAAAATAAAGTAAAACGATATTCTAGGATTAGATTGGGGCATTTAAAAAATATTAACAAAAATATTTTTGAGAGTAAGATTTTAGATCTTAAGATTTTATCTGGGCATGAGGATGCTAATGTTTTGTGAAAAAAAGTGGCTAGTGATTTTAAGAATATTGCAAAAGATGTGCTTGGAGTATCAAAGGGAAAAGCTCCGAATAGTAAAAATAGTTGGTGGTGGAATCCAAATGTGCAAGAAAAAATTAAGAATAAGAAATTTTTTTATAAAAATTGATTTAATTTTAAAAATTCTAATAATTAGGAAAGATATAAAGAGGCTCGTAAGGAATTTAAAAAGAAATATGCGATGCAACGACCTTAGCTTTTAGTGATTTATATAATAGATTAGATACTAAGGAGGGAGAAAGTGTTTTTTGTACTCTAACACCTATTTAAAAATATTATACTATATCATAAAATATGATATCGATACATAATAAAAAGTGTTTTTTGTAATCTAACATAAATATATTTCTATTTTTATCTAGAATTTTAATAAATATAAATCTTGAATTTATAAAAAAGTCTAGAATAAAAATAATATATTAATATTTAATTTTAATATAGATAACAAAAAAGAAAATAAAACAACGATCAAACACATCGTATATGTTTCTACGCATTTCATTTTGGGTTATCTCACATCAGTATATTTTGCTTTTTATTTTAAAAAGTATAGATTTATTTCATAAATAAAAACAAAAAAAATATTTAAAATATTTTAAAATTACAAATATTTTATATGCAACATAATTTATAAAATTAAAACTTGAAAGCATATTAATGGTCCTCATTAGAGATAACATAAACATAAATTATTCACGTTTTTCGATAACATAAATACAAATTTAATCATAAAAAATATAAAAATTCAAAATTTTTGAAATCAAAAATAGGGTAAATGTTCCTTATAACGAGACGAGCAATTATCCCAACAAATTCAACGGACGAAAATAACACCGCGGCCTCCAAATCTTAACTTCTTCTTTCTCTCTCTCTTCTCTCATTTCTCACATTTCTCTCATTTCAAGTCTCTGTTGACGAACTCAAGAAGAAGAAAAAGATTTTAAAATGCATTATAGTGACTTAAGATACTTTCAAATAAATAATAATATAAATTAATTAGTTCTTAGAATAAAATTAAAATAAAACATTTCAGGACTTCAAAAATTAGAGAAAAATATTCATAAAATAAAAAATATTATTTAAAAAATATCGATGAAATTGGTTTGAAAAACGGACACCTGACGGTCTCGAAATCCTCACTTATATCGATAGATACAAATTTCTTAAGGATTTTTACCGGCGCCCAAAAATTATGAAAAAAATTGTGTAAGTAAAATATTACAACCAAAATACTATGACGAAGACGGTTTACAATTTAGAGTTATAATGACTCCAAAAAAATTTTGGCAAAGTCAAAATACAGGCAATTACAATCTACCTATCTTAAAAAAATATTGTCACCGACATTTCCCTTAAGGATTCAGGCACAAAATCAAAATAAACCAAATCCTTACAAAACGTACATAACTCAAATTAAATCAAATAAAAATCAAAACTCATCAAAATTATACAATCAAGCAGTTTATTCTATCACATGTCATTCAAATATGTATCCAAATTAATGCATCTGAATCAACCCAATCTATTCGACACTTAAAAAAAAAATCTACCCGATTCATATCAAATCCTACAACTGGTAACAATCAATTCTTCTAGCAACTATGTTCTGATACCAATTGTAATGCCCTAGAATCTAAATTGGAAGAATTCTTCTTTTAATCTTTTAATAATTAAATAATACAAGAGCTATCTAATATCATATACTAGTAATAAATAGTAAAATAGATTCTATAATTTAAAGCATCAATGTACATATCTATATTCATTCTCAAATATCATATATACTACTCATGACTATAACAAAAAGAAACAGAAACTATCTTCCATTTCTCATCTTTAGTTACATTGTATGCTTAAGTAGAAGAAGATAGCATAGTTAGTTTGTAGTGAACAGTTGGTATTCCGAAGGCAACAGATCACTTCCGCTGTGATTACTCTACTCAGAGAAATAGTGATTGATGTATAGAAGAAGTGGAAAGGCAAGCCAACAAATCAAAATGGTTAATTTCACGTATCAGATAAGTCGTATCCTTTATCACCCCCCTCAAGTTAAGCACGGGATCATATATGGTTAACTTGGTTCGTAAGGTCTGAAACTTGTTGATAGGAAGAGTCTTGGTGAATATGTCACCTGGTTGATCTTCTAAAACTATATGATGAACGATAATGTTATGCAACTTAATGTAGTCTCGAATGATGTGAAAGTCAACATCAATATGTTTCGTACGAGCCTGAAACATTAGGTTCTTTGCAAGCGCGATAGCTGAGATATTGTCACAAATTAAAGGGGTGGGAGAAGAGATAGAGATATGAAAGTCATGAAGAAGGCATCTTAACCAACTAACACTAGTACCTGCCATGGCATGAGACTTATACTTAACATCAGTATAGGAGTGGGAAATCGGTGTTTGCTTCTTAACACACCAAGAGACTAAAGTTGTGCCAAGATAGGCACAATAGCATGTAATGAATCTTCTAGTTGAAGGGCCAGTTACCAAATATGAATCCAAATAAGCATGGAAATTGAGAGACAAAGCAACAATCGGGAGCCCCAAATGAATAATGCCTCGAATGTATCGTAGAACTCTTTCAAGGAGTTGAAAAAGCAGCTCGTAAGGCTTGTGCATTTGCTAACATAACATATTGACAACAAAGGATATATAAGGGCGTGTACTTGCAAGATACTGAAGAGATCCAACAAGTTGTCTATACAATTCAGGGTTTGAATAAAGCATACAATTCTCTATGAGGGGCAGATTGAAGCATGTTACGAACTGGACACATATTTAGTAGATATATGCTTCCATTTCTCATATTTAGCTACAATGTATGCTTATGCATAAGAAGATAACAAAGTTAGTTAGTAGTGAACGGTTGGGATTCCGAAGGCAACATATCACCAATGGGTGTGATTACTCCTCTCAGAGAAATAGTGATTGTTGTACAGAAGAAGTGGAGAGGCAAGCCAATGAATCAAAAAGGTTCATTTCACGTATCAAATAAGTCGTATCCTTTATCAAATCTTATATTTATATTTTTAAACTAGCTACTCGTAAGCTAACGAGTCAAGTTAAGATTGACTCAAGCTTGACTAATTAGCTCAATGAGCTTGGCTTACCCTTTATGAATTCGAATTTGAGCCAGCTCATGAGTCGACTTGACTCACTTACACCTTGAGTTCTTATCCTAATATGAATTAGAGCTTCATAACCAATTTTCTTTGAACTACTAGGGCTAAAGTTGAGCCCAATCGAACCCCAACAACATTAATATGTGCACTAAATGCATAATTGTGTTCAAATGAAAGATATGTAGACATGTAGTTCACATTTATTTGAAAGGCAAGTTGGAAAAAAACTTGTTTAATAGTATGTGTTCAAATGAACCAGAAGTGGGCATGGTGCCACAAAGATTATTGTGGGAGACAACTCTGAGAACATATAGCTCTCATGGGATTCTCCCCTTTAGCTTGTTGTTATTCAGCCATCTAAATTTATAAATATTAAAGATTAGGTTTAACAGAGGCGCTAAACTAGTAGATGTATACATTATGATATGAAAAGAAACAAAATGCAGGAGAATAGAACTAGATTGCCAAGTACATAAAATATATAATAAATCAAAGGATTTGAACATGCATATAACATTCATTCTTCAACAACAATAACAACAAGTTTTATCCCACTACATGGGGTCAGCTACATGAATCATTTCTCTTCATTATGTCCTATTTAGAATCAAATACACATTTAAATCTAATAAAAAAAGATCATTTCTAATTAACCAAGTCATTTTAGGTCTACCTCTACCTCTTAACATAAACCAGATCTAATGCATCTGCTCTCCTAACTAGGTCATTGGAAGACCGATATTTTATGTGACCAAACCATCTAAGGATACTCTCTAATCTTATCTACCACAGAAATTACTCCAACCTTTTCACATAAATGTTCATTTTGCATTCCATCCCTAAGAAATAAAGCCACTCATCCACCTAAGCATTCTCATCTCTACAATACTTAACTTAATATCATGCTTCTCTTATAATGGCCAACATTCTGAGCCATATAACATTGAACCTCTCACCATCATCTTACAAAAATTTCCCTTAAGTTTGAGGTATACTTTTCTATCGCACAGCATGCCCGATGCATTCCTCCACTTCAACCATCCAAATTGAATTCTACAAATAACATCCCCATCTATTTCACCCTCACTCTCAACAATAGACCTGAGATATTTAAAATGTGTGTGTTTATTAATGACTTAATTGTCGATAGTCACAATCCCCAAACTAGATCTATTACTACCTAAATTACACTTCATGTATTCTATTTTAGATCTACTCAAACAAAAATATTTAGACTCTTAAGTAGACCTCTATAATTTAAGTTTATCTTCAACCTCATCTCTAATCTTATCAACAAGAAGGATATTATTAACAAAACACATACACCATAGTACAAAATAAATACCAAACTAGAGATATGTAACAAATAAAACTCAAGCATTATGTAATTCAATCACAACGATTTATATGAACCAAATTATGCTTACAAGAGTAATAGAGATTTCATTTTCCCCAAGTCCAGAGGAATAAACCCTGTTATATTGTTCTTGTACAAGTCCAAGCTTATCAAATTCTTTAAGTTGCCAAGTTCTGTAGGGATTGTTCCTTAAATATCATTTTTGTACAATTCCATGGCAAGTAGTCCATGAAAAAAAAAGCTTCAATAGCAAGTATATGTTTCCAATAGTATTTTGGGTTTGAGTTTTTTTTTTTAAATGTATCATACTAAAAAAATCACCAATGAAACAACACCACCAACAAAGAGCAACATTTCAAAGAGGCATGCAGCCGCTTGGTACTGTTAATACGACGCATATGATGTAGCTCAAATTGAGGAGAATACTGTGAGCGGTCGCGCTGTCCTTTAAATAGAAATTTAGATTTTATTTTAAAATTATTTTCATAATGATCAAATTATTACAAATTTGAGTTAAGGTGCCCATTTCTGAAGGACAAAAGAGTTACCAAAGAAGAACTACGATCCACCCGATCAAATAATGTCATAGTCTTCCATACAAGAAAACATCAACATAAAAACCTTCATTCAAGGATAATAAGTCATAAGAACCTTTCAAGTGCCATGTTTTTATTAACGAGAGTAAAGCTTTGTATAAGGGCCTCTTGCTAATGGAGTAACTAATTAGAGATAGAGCCTATTCCTTAGCTCTTTGGTTGACTTCTTCAAAAGAGAAGAATATGACCTTATTTGTAGGAGGAATAAAGGTAAGGGTGGATTTACAGTGGGCCCCCCACTAGCTAATAAAACATCTTTTGTCGAGATTTTCTTCTTTCAGCCAACCTAGCTTCAAGGAACATTGTCTAAGCCTTCATAACCTAAATGGCTTTGGAAAAAAAAAAATTTGAGATAAAAAATAGGGGTGTAAGTGAGTCGACCTAACGAGCCATCGAGCGAAGCGGGCTCGAGCTAGACTACTTAATGAGCTCGCGAGTCGAGCTTATTGAGCCACAAATTCGAACTAGAGCTCAAGCTCAGCCTGGCTCGGCTCGAAAGCTCCTTGAGCTGCTCGACGAAATTAAAATATAATAACAAATAATAACTAATTTAACTTAGTATTATATAATATAATTAAAATTTTTTAAATTAGTTATATATTAAAATAATAATAATATTAATTTAAAGAAATCAAGCTCAATAATCATATTGTGCTCGAGCCTAAAATTTTCTTAACGAACCGAGCTCGAGCTCTAGCTTAGTAAGAGCTAAACAAATTTAGCTCAATTAGGCAAATACTCGACTAGACCCGTTTGTGCCTCTAGTTGATACTTTTATGCTTTTTGGTTATTCCATTTCAATCCCATAAATTCATATAAAATATAAGTTGCATGTTGATAATCATATATATGATCTAAAGAAAAACATTTGGTATGATCAAATGTTGCCTTATCCACATCTTACGCTTCAATACATTTCAAGAATATGTTAGGTTATGATATACATATAAAATACAAGAGCATCCAAATTCATTAGTAGCACATTTTTATCAAAGCTATCAACTAATTCCCAACTTTAACTCGTCGAATAAAATTGTGCCAAAATAAATGATAGTAAGCAAAGGATGATATGATATGGAAGATATAAAAATAATAGTCAAATCGACAATATATATATATATATATATATATATAATATATATATATATATATATATATATATATATAATATATATATATATATATATATATATATATATATATATATATATATATATACATACCATGTTGAGAATGGATTTCAATTTATGCCATTCCGCATGGCTTATGATGAGGTTTACCATCATGGATTTCAACTTCAAGAATTTCAGTACTTCGTAGTGATTGATTTTGAGGCGACGTGCGATAAGGTTATGCAACCGAATCCTCAGGAGATCATTGAATTTCCATATGTTATTGTTAATAGCCTAACAGGACAGATCGAAGATTGCTTTCAAACAGATGTTCGGCCAACGCATCACCCACTCTTGACTGATTTCTGTAAAGAGCTCACAGGCATACAACAAACTCAGGTTAATATATATTTCTATCATACTAGAAAAGGTTATTTTTTGTTGATGTTGGACAGTAAATTAAGTTTATTATGCAGGTAGATGGTGGTGTTTCTCTTAGCAAGGCTTTATTTATGCATGACAAATGGTTGAGGGAGAGGGGGGTTAAACATATGAGCTTTACCATTGTGACATGGACCGATTGGGATTGCCGCACAATGTTGGAATCTGAATGTAGATTGAAGGGAATCTACAAACCACCCTACTTTGATAGGTAGATTTTGCCTTTTCTCTTGGCCCGCATTTTTTTTTTATGTACGTTCGAATTTCATTCACACAACCTTAATTTTGAGAGATTAATTCATAAAATCAACGTTTTGTTATAAGATTATTGTTGTCTTTAGTAAGTATTAATAAAACATCATGCAACACAAAGAAGCTTATGTCATAGTTTTTGAAATATCTCATTTTCTTATATTCATTTCGTAAGCAAGCATAAAAAATTATTTATCTTGTATAATATTTAGTTATAAAATCTTGACAAAATTTTTATGTCATTAATTTTGGAATTGTAATTCTACTTTTGTTGTTTCTCAATTATGGACAGATGGATCAATCTAAAGGTTCCTTTTCATGAGATCTTGGACGTGTCCGCTGTAACTTAAAGGAAGCAGTTTAGCTGGCTGGCCTTACTTGGGAAGGGCGTGCTCATTGCGGCCCCGATGATGCCCGCAACACCGCTCAACTTCTCATCAATCTTATGCGGCGAGGCTTCCAGTTCTCCATTACTAGTTCCATGGAATTGCCTCAAACTCATTCCAATTACCGTGTGAGCTTTTTGAACCAATTAGAGAAGCAAAAATAAAAGACGGTGATAGACAATTCGATGGATAGTATGTTATGTGGAACTTTTATTTGTCAATTAAATGATATGAACTTTGCACAAAAGCTAAAATAGTTGTTGGAATTACAAACATTAGCATGTAGGTGATTGCTGAGCATTTATAATTTATGATGATATATATTACATTATGTGTGATAGAGAACTCACTCTATAATAAATCAACCAAGAATTGTGTAGGTAGTGTCTATCATTTGAACTCCACTTAATGTAAGTGTGAGAGATGGTTTTCTATCATTCATTGCATTTGCCTCTAGCATTGTATTTTTTTTAAAAAAAATTTATATGGTTAGATTCAAATCCTAGACTTACACTCTAATGTTAAAAATAATAACCCTAAAAAAATAATTGATAGTTGTTGTATTGTAATTTAATTATCATTTTTGTGGTTAATCAGATTTATCATTACATCAAATAATTTCAGACTGAAAAATTTTGTTTTATTTAAAGCAAGAATTTTTGTATCATAGACACGTGCATATATATTGGTTGAATCTGACAATACAATAATCTCTCTATATATAATCTTAAATTTCCTAAGAAAAATATAAAAAATAATAAATTCCTATTACACATTAAAATTTTAATTAAAGCAAAATGTTATATATTATTAAATAGCATATAGAGTTATGCAATATTAAAATGATCAAAATAAAAATGCCAACATCTTCTTATGAAATAAAAATATATGATGAGAAAATAATAATAAATAAATAAAATAAAAAATAATTTAAAAATAATAGACAATATCATAAAACATGAATGTCTAACATATAAAATTTAATTTTATTTTTATAAAATTCGAATTTCAGATCAACTTGGGCTTAACCGATTTTGAAAACGGGCTAGGATATTGAGCTTGAACTCGACCCATTTGCCAAACGGGTTGGCCATAACCTAGAACTTTTTGGGTCAGATTCAGGTCAGGTTAAATATTGACACCCTTAATATATTCTAAACTATAAAATTAATACATAATAAAAAGTTAAAAAATAAATAAAAAAACTTAATAAAAAGTGCCAAAATATTTTGATCATACTCTGCCCCCTCTCTCTCTCTCCTTCTCTCAAGAGCTGAACGGAAATGCCAAAATATTTGATGAATCTTTTGATTTGTGCATTTTTTAGCCAAAGATTTTGACATTTTCTGCGAATACTCTCATTCTTAAAATATAATTTATCACTGCTCCTAATCTAAGATTAACGTATGTTCTTTTTTTAAAAAAATCCCTTTTATCAAAAATATTAAATTATGCATAAATAAATAGAAATATTTCTTTTTAATTTAGAATTAACTGTGAAGAATAAATTGAATTAAATTATGCATAACGGTAACTACCGTCATCATCCAAAATTAAAATTTATTATCGTATCTCAACTTTCCTAATTTATTTTTCTGCCCGTTAGAGTCCCTTCCGCATTCGCTATAAATCAATTAAAACATTCAATTTGTCATCTCACTTTCGTTTTGCAAACTTTTATCTTCCTCCCGAGTCCCGACTCCCTTCTCTCTAAACCCGCACACGAGATCGGTCCTCCATGCAGAACTCTCCCCGGTCGCGAGATCGGCTAATGATGCGGAAAGCTCTTCCAGCTCAATCTGCCCTCGATGTGGAAGACTCTCCCTGCTCGCGCGCACGGCCCTCGATGCGGAAGAAGGTAGATGTGTCTCTTCGCTCTCTCTCTCTCTCTCTTACTTGGAGCCTGTTGCTATTTATTCTCATGATTCTAATTTATATTATGCATCTCGTGGTATCGGAAGGGTTAGAAAGCCTTAGCATTTGTGCAAGTCCTTCAACACGACAGTGCCTCGCATACCACTTCGACATCTGCACGCCCTGTTGTTATAACATCAAGCATTCTGAATTAAACTTAATGAACCCTAATCTCAAATTTCCTAATTAATGTTTCTAAAGAAAGTCTGTTATGCTTATTTTTGAGCGCTCTAGCGTCCCGTTCTCAACATCCCTGTATTTACCTTGTTTTTTTTTTTGTCATACTCTCCAATTCTAATTCTATCCCACTCCTCTTTTCATCTATTCTCCTTTTTTCCCTTCATCTCTCTTCTAGTTACACTCCATATATCAGAGAACCTCTCTGCTGCTTTCTACGTCCTCCATGTATTTGTTGTTACATTTTAGCCATCACACTTGCGGGCTTGTTTATGCTCACTTGACATTTCAGATGTGTATGACTTGGTTATTTTATTTTACTTGTTTTATGTGTTTTTACCATAAAAACTTACTAGAATGTTATTATTCAATGTAATTGAAATATTTGCTATTGTTTTATTCCTTTTGATGTTTTTTTTTTCCTCCTTTATCATCTTTGTATTTGTCTAATTTGCTTTTGCATACTGAAGAATAGGTACTTGCTACACCTTTCTTGCGTATCCATAAATCCTATAATCCGCTGAACTCTAGGATTTAATAAATCCGAATTTATTGAAAAAAGAGGGAAAACACCATGAAGTGAAGATTACATTTACCATGAAATTTAACTTAGTATTTTTGGGCGTTTGGCATGATTTAGCTTAAAACTTGCATCCAAACAACCCCCTAGCAGTTGCTCAAATCCTCCAACACAACAATGCCTTGCGTCTTTTTAATGTCCTATTGTTATAATATCAAGCATCCATAATTGAAATTAATTAACCTAATCTCAACTTTAATAATTTATGCTTTTAATAAAGCCTGTTATATTCCTTTCCACATTTTTTATAAATCAACCATAATCTCACTTTCCTAGGTTTTTTCCTTCTATTTTCCTCCCTTCTCCTCTTTCTCTCTCTTTTAAATAAAGTGTGAATGCTTTTGAGACAATCTAGATAAATTAAACTCTGGTTTGCTCACAGGAGTTTGAGATAGTAATCATGTTGCCCCTATATGTGTTCGATGTGATATTTGAAATGTGTTGGTTTATTCATTATTTTTATATTATTTTTTTACTGAGAGAAATAAGTGAGATTTAGGAATTCTAATCAGTTGGGCCGTACTTTCTTTCGCGAGAGTAAAATGATTTATACGTTAATGTTTTAATGACATTAATTTGGTAGATTATTTTTAAGAATATTTATCTTATTTGGTAAATATCCAAAGCATAATGTGGAAAATACTTCGCCCAACAACTATGGTTCTAGATTGAGATTTCTTAGAAGTTTTTTTCAAATGATGTGCATCAATTATGTAGCTTCAAGTCATGTATAGTAATTAATAATGCTATAATTTTGAACATTTTGAATAAATCATTGCACTTGAAAATATTCATTGGCATAAAATCTTTTTTTATAGTAAAAATTGGGTTTAATTATGCATAATAAAGTTGACAATATTTCTTTTAATAATTAATACATACATGATAAATTAAATTAGCTCACGCGTATCAAAAGCTTAATTATTTATTAATATTTAGTTGGATTGTATTGGCTAAAGAAGAAGCAAACAAATGAAAAAGTAGGATTGCCTAAAAGTATATATATGTCATGAATGCTAATCGTTACAGGTTTCTAGCATATGGACATTGATTTTATAAAAGTTTGATAATTTAAAAATATCATTAATATTGGTCCTTATTGTTGTGACTTGTTTGGAGACTACTCATTTCACTTATCAATTTAATTTCATACTTCTTGTTTATTGTTAAGATGCAATTTTTTTCTCTTATGATTTTTTTGGATTTTGCGACTTCTCTTTTTATAGTATCTATTGTATTTGATATTTTTTTACTTTTAATATGAAGGATTACAAAGAGAATATCACAAAAATTAGCTCGGTGAACTTAATAAAATGGCAATGAAAGAAGAATGAAAATAATGATTAAAATAAGGACAACTTTGAATGTCATGTGATATTTGATGCCCTTCTCTCTCTATTAATAGTTATGCTAGTGGGAGTAGGATGAGAATCTATATACTCATTGCCATTCTAGTTTCACAACTTTAAATGATCTTATAGCGATTTTTATTGCTTTGTTGAAGTAATAAATTTTGAGATATTATAATTTTGACATGATCTTTTGCTTGACCCCTAGTTAAACTTGATTGGCTATATTTATTTCTATTTCATATAACTTGTTTGGATCATGAATTCAGAACAATCGAATGGAAATCAACATCAAAACAACATCCATAAATGAATTTATTGGAGCTCAAATATGATGTATTCATTGTCCACCTTATCAAATATCAGAATGCCAACTACAAGCATGAATATCCTCAACATATATAAGTCCTTACTTGATATTATTTACAAGGCGAACCAAAGTTTTGTTATATATGTCCTTTTCAACATGGTTTATATATGCTTAAAATATGCATTGAATTTTTTTGCTTTTATTGTTATAATAGAAAGCATGTCTTTAGTAATTTGATCTCATGTTGATGGTTTCTGATGACTTACATGTCATTGAAATTATTTTCTTATAATAGATTTATTTCTTTTTTTTTTCTATTGACTTTTCCTGGGTGAACAAAGCTCTAACATATTGTATTGCTTATTGTATATTTTTCTTAGAAATTAATCTATCATATCTTGCCATTTTTGCTCTATAAGTGCCAAGCTTACATTTTTCTTGTAATGAAGTCGCATTACTATTTTATACTTGGAAGTTAGCAAAATTTTCCTATTGCATGGTAATTTTATGGAGGCTTCTTGACTCCTGCTCTTTTTTATAAATTTTAAAAGGTGTGAAACATCAAAACAAGATAGAGTTATGAATGGTGATGATGCAGACTTATGAGATAGATACTACAATGTTGTAGCATTGACTGGTGACATCAGCGGTATTTTGATAGGATGTATGACACTGAGGAATATTGAAAGGTACGTATAATATGGTCTTAATATTTTTTCAGCTTTTCATTTTTCCTTTTACTTGATATATATTTGTACATTTGGTCATGCCAATGTATGTTTTTTGTTGAACTACATCTAAAAATATTTATCAATTTAATCTGATTAAATTGTTAATTCAAGTGGATTAAATGATATATCTAATTAGTTTGATGTAAATAAACATAATCTTGATGATAAATAAATATGTTATAGAACATAAAACCAACATAGCTAATGATAGTAAACACTAAAATACACTCTTAAAACATCTTTTGAAGATAGATCATGAAATATTGATATCATACTTTTCTAATCTAAAAATGCCAATTAGCAAACATGAATATTCTTATCGT
Source organism: Dendrobium nobile (assembly GCA_022539455.1). Taxonomy (NCBI): domain Eukaryota; kingdom Viridiplantae; phylum Streptophyta; class Magnoliopsida; order Asparagales; family Orchidaceae; genus Dendrobium; species Dendrobium nobile. The sequence continues at coordinate 10,963,850 of CM039723.1, read as the reverse complement.
ATAAAACTCTTTTATGCTTTAACTTGTAATCTTAATTTCTTAGCAAATTTGTTAAATAATTGCTCTCCATATTTAATGAAATCTCAAATGAAACAATTAATATAATAGTTTAATTTCCTTAAAGTAAAATAACAACCAACCTATTAGTCGAAAGCTTTGTAATAATTCCATTCAATACATTGCTTATACTAACACATTTAAGAATAAGATCAATAGTACTAGGAAAGTAAATTACACATTGTTTACATACATAGATAAACTATATAATATAAAATTTTATGAGAAAAGGGACAAAATGGTCTCTTAACTTTTTCTGAGAGACCAAAATGGTCCCCAATGCAGGGATATTTTTGGTCATAACATCAAATTTTAAGGTTAATAATATTAAATTAAGGGGTATTTTAGTTATTTTTAATTAAATTATTTATTCAATATAATTTTCAAGTAATAGTAATTTAAAAAAAATATTAGATATTTATTTAATAATTTTTAAATAATTCTAGTTTTAATTCAAAAATTATGAATAATTCTAGTTTTATTTAAGGATCATTATAGACTTTTTTTTTATTAAAAAATATTTAATAAAATTTTTAAATACAATTATTTAAAAATATACTTAATAAATAATTTAATTAAAAAATAACCAAAATACCCCCATTGATTTAACACCATTAACTCAAAATTTGATGTTAAGACTAAAAAGCCCCTTTTGAAGGAAATGAGGGATCAAATTGGTCCCTCAAAAGAGTTGGAGACTATTTTGATCCCTCACAAAGAGTTGAGGGACCATTTTGATTATTTTCTCAAATTTTTATCTATCCAAATAGATATCAATTGAAGATACTTTTTAAATTTTACTAATATAGATCAATTAAAAATTTTAATGCTTTATGTTTAAAAAGATTATTCTAAAATCATATAAATTTAATTAATACCTAAAACAAATTTGGTTCCAATAATAATCCATAGGCCTCATTTTAGCCTATGCCTAACACATCTTTTATTGCTATGTGTAGGCTAACTTAGTTAGAAATAAGAATATAGTAAAAGAGTAAAATATAAAATTAACTTTATTTTTTATGAGTATATGTGCTTGTGTGCATCTGTGCATCGATGCATGTGTGTACTTGTGTGTGTAAATTGTATGAATTATAGTATACTTTTTTTAGTTGTAAGAATAATGAGAAATGAAAGATATTTTGGAAAGTAATTTCTCATTTTTTTTGCTTCATTAGTGTGAGTCAATCATTTTTTTTTATGGTTGATATGAACATGCAAGTCTTTTGACTTACACACTACTCTGCTCTTTGCACCCCAACAACGATGAAAATCTCTCATACAGGAAATTCATGCAAATAAGCTTGTGAGGTATTCACCTCACATGCATTTGTTTTATTCACACCTCAATGGCAATGATAACTTGCTCAAATAGGAAATACCTCAATGGCAATGATAACTTGCTCAAATAGGAAATATGCATAAACAAGCTCGTGAGGCATTCTCCTTACAAACCCCACTTATTCCCACCTCATCAATGATGATATTTGATTACGCGAGTAATGATGAGATACCCAATTAGTAGGTTGGATCGAATCATGCCTTTTTTTAAAGAGTCAATGGATTAAATTGATAATTTGTATTCATGTGTTTGTTTAAATATTTTGAGTAAAATATAAATTAATTCTATTTTGCATTAGTTTGTATGCTTGTGTGCATGTGTGTATGAATTATAGGTGCATTTAGGGTAAGTATAAAAGTAGAGAAATGATGTAACATTAAATCTATCTTGAATGAGTGTATGTGTTTGTGTGCATGTGTATATTATTTATATGTGCTTATTTAAATATTTTGAGTGAAATATAAAATTAATAATATTTTATATTAGTATGTGTGCTTGTGCATATGTGTGTGAATTGTTGGTGCATTAATGATTAGAATAATAGTAGAGAATGATATAAAATTAACTCCATCTTTGATAAGTGCATGTGTATGTGTGCATGTGATATGAATTATGTGTGCTTATTTGAATATTTTGAGTGAAATATAAAAAAAATTCTATTTTGCATTATGTGTGTGCTTGTGTGCATGTGTGTGTGAATTGTAACTTTATTTAGAATAAAAATAATGTGAAGAGAATAATATAAAATTATCTCCATATTGCATGAGTACATGTGCTTATATCCAGATGTATGTGAATTATATGTGCTTGTTTGAGTATGTAACTGCATTAAATAACATCCTATTTATAGTAAAAATAATTATATAATATTTATAAAAAATTGAGTAATAGAAGGAGAGGTAAATATAAATTAATTCTATTTCACGGTAGCATGTATTCTTGTGTGCATGTGTGGGTAAGTTATAGGTGCATTTAGGATAAAAATAATGATAAAAAAATGATATAAAATTAACTCCATCTTACGCGAGTGCATGTGCTTGTGTACACATGTATATTAATTATACGTGCTTGTTTGAATACCTTGAGTAAAATACAAAATTAATTCTATTTTGCATTAGTATGTATACTTGTGCATGTGTGTATTATTTGCGCATTTATGATAAAAATAATAATAGGAGAATGATATAAAATTAACTCCATCTTATATGAGTGTTTGTTTGAATACTTTGAGTAAAATATAAAATTAATTCTATTTTACATTAATATGTGTGCTTGTATTCATATGTGTGTAAATTATTGGTGCATTTAGGATGATAATAATAATAAGATAATGATATATGAAATTAATTCCATCTTTTATGAGTGCTTATGCATTTTATTAGCGATATGAATTACATATGCTTGTTTGCATATTTTGAATGAACTATAAAATTAATTATATTTTTTATGAGGTGTTTGAATGCATGTATATGTAAATTGTAACTGCATTTTTTATGAAAATAATAATAAATGAATAATATAAAATTAGCTTCATATTGCTCGAGTATATTTACATCCATGTTTATATGAATTTTATATGCTTGTTTGAGTATGTGAATGACATTATATAACATTCTATTTGATGCGGACATCAGCAAGAGATTCTGGAACGTTTATAGCCGAAAGCATCGTAGATCGATGGCTACGAATTAGGAGTCTTTATTTTTGATATATGTTTTGTATTAGTTATTTTATTTGAGTTTTATCATTTGTACCCCTTATCTGTTATGTGTTTTGAGTTGTAGGCCTGAGGGCATTCATGTCTTTTTTCTTTCTAGTTGATTGGAGACCTATATATAAGGTCTTAGTCTTTGTATGAGGATTATGGATGAATGAAACAAAAATTTCTGATTTCTCTCTAGAGCTTGTGAGTTCTTCAGTGGGTAAGTCCCTAGGTAGGGGCAAAAGCAATACTCACAAGTCGACGGAAGTGTCTGAGGCTCGTAGTCCGAATCGCCTTCATTACTCTAAATTGTCGACCTCCTCCCCTTGCCCTAGCTAACGGCCCCTCCCTCCTCCCCCACTTCCCACGTCGACAAAATCGACCTCCCTACCCGACGGCTACCCAAAGCTCCCCCCTCTCCTCGTAGCCAACAAGCATTCCCTCCCACCACCGACCACTCCCACTTCCAAGCATGCCGCCGTCCCATCCCAACCAATAGCCCCTCTTGATGATGATTTCCATCATCATAATAACCTTCTTGATTTAGCCAAGATGATTTGGGAAGAAATTTTAAAATTTTAAATTCAAATTTTGAATTTCAAAAACTTTCCTAAATTGTCAACTCTAAATTAGGAAAGTACCTAAATTTTACATCCTTCTAAAAGTGAAGTAATGAATTAGAAGCTTTAAATTCCCTCCCAATCTCCCCATACCCTATGCATGCCGCCGCCCCCCTCTTCAATTACCCCTTCTCTCTCCAGTTTAACCCTACCCAGGCTTTGGATCTGAAATTCAAATTCAAATCCATATTTTCCTCCCATCAATTAAATCTAAATATGAAATTAATTCCAGATTTATTCGCCTTTTCCTCCTACCCAAACCCTAACCCTAACTTGGCCAAGAAGTTCCCTCTTCCCCTTTGGCTGACCCCTCCTTCCTCTCTCATCTCTTGAGTTTGCTTATCTCAAGATTGGCATCTCTAAGAGGACAAGAGCATACAACCTCCTTCATCTCTTCTTGCTAGGCGATGGTCGATCCCGAAGTTGATCATGGTTTCTTGTTTGTTGATCAAGGATGAACATATTTCCTTCGCTCTCCTTTCTTTGATGTGAACTTGGTGGTTGACGAGACAGTGGACGGATATATTGACCGCATCCTCTTCACATTGGTACCTTCCATCGAGGAACACCTTCCAACCGAGCATTGGCGAATCACCGGTCGTCTCCACATAACTCCTCCTCTGGTGAACTTTCGTTGGGTTGTAACCATAGGTGTCTTCACAACTTTGGTGGCATCGTTTGGTTTGTTAAGACTTTCTTTCAGCTAGCCCCTACTAAAGAGCGTGAGTGAGGGAAACTCAAAGGTAACTTGGCTTTTCTAATTGTTAATTATTGGATCTCTTGTTTACAATATTTTAGCTTATCTTTCTGAATGAAAGTGTTTTCAAGTGAATGCTACTCTACGTTGTAACTAATTGCCCTTACATTATTGATAACATTAAGTTCTAAGCATCCAATCTTGTGAAACATTAGTTTATATTACAATGCTTAATCAATTTTCTTTATAATCTCTAATGTAATTCCTAGTGGTTTCACATCATTATTTATAATAAAAATAATCATATAATATTTATAAAAATTCAAGTAATAATAGTAGAGGGAAGTACAAAATCTACTCAAATTCGCATTATATTTATCCTTGTATGCATTTAGGATAACAATCATAGTAGAAAAATAATATGCAATTAACTCTATCTTATATGACTGCAATTTCTTGTGTGCTTATGTATATTAATTATATGTACTTGTTTGAATCATGTAAAAAAATATTAAATTAATTTTATTTTGTTTCGGTATGTGTGCTTGCGTGCATGTTTCTAAATTGTTGGCATATTTAGGATAAGAATAATAGTAAGAGAATGATATAAAATTAACTTCATTTTTCATGAGTGATTCCTTGATTATTTTGAGTAAAATATAAAATTAATTCTAATTTAAATTAATATGTGTGCTTGTATGCATATGTGAGTGAATTGTTGGTGCATTTAGGATGAGAATAATAATAAGATAATGATATATGAAATTAACTCCATCTTTCATGAGTGCTTATGCATTTTGTAAGCGATATGAATTATATATGCTTGTTTGAAAATTTTGAATGAAGTATAAAATTAATTATATTTTTTATGAGGTGTGTTTGTGTGCATGTATGTGTAAATTGTAACTGCATTTTTTATGAAAATAATAATAAATGAATAATATAAAATTAGCTTCATCTTGCTTGAGTATATTTACATCTTGGTTTATATGAATTTTATGTGCTTGTTTAAGTATGTGTATGACATTATATAACATTCTATTTAATGTGGACATCAGCAATAGATTCCGGAACGTTTATCACCGGAAGCATTGTAGATCGATGGCTACGATTAGGAGTCTTTATTTTTTATATATGTTTTGTATTAGTTATTTTATTTGAGTTTTTTCATTTGTACCTCTATTTTGTTATGTGTTTTGAGTTGTAGGCTTGAGGGCATTCCTATCTTTTTTCTTTCTAGTTGTTTGGAGACCTATATATAAAGTGTTAATCTTTGTATGAGGATTATGGATGAATGAAATAAAGATTTCTAATTTCTCTCTAGAGCTTGTGAGTTCTTGAGTGGTTAAGTCCCTAGGTGGGGGTAAAAGCAATACCCACTAGTCGCCGGAAGTGTCCGGGGCTCGTGGTTCGAATCGCCTTCATTGCTCCAATCTGCCGACCTCCTCCCCTTGCCCTAGCCGACAGCCCCTCCCTCCTCCCCCCCTTCCCACGCCGGCAAACCCAACCTCCCTACCTGACCGCTACCCAAAGCTCCCCCCCCCCTCCTCCTAGCCACAAAGCACTCCCTCCCCACCACCAGCCACTCCGACTTCCAAGCATGCCGCCAGCCCATCCCAACCAATAGCCCCTCTTGATGATGATTTCCATCATCATAATAACCTTCTTGATTTAGCCAAGATAATTTGGGTAGAAATTTCAAATTTTGAATTTCAAAAACTTTCCTAAATTGTTAACTCTAAATTAGGAACGTTCCTAAATTAAAGCCCAATTTAAGTCTAATTGGATTTGGATTTCTTTACTTCCTTCAAAAAATGGAGTAATGAATTAGAAGCTTTAGATTTTCCCTCCCAATCTGATGCGAGCAAAAGATATAGGGAGCCTATACCTCTCGATCACAAAAGACACGACGGACTTCTAAGGACGAAATTGACTAGACACGAAAAAAGGGAAGAACGAACTCTTACATTTCAAATAAAACTAAACAAAAAAAAACTTACAACAATACAAAAGACTCTTGCAAACAAAATTAAAAAAGACATCCTAAAGTTGCTGCACTTTGAGAAGAAGGATACAGATGGAGCGGCACTTGCGGAGAGACGAAGAGATTAGAAGCCCGAGAAGAAAGGTTGGAAAGAGCCCGCAGGATTTCCGGAGGGGATGAGAAAAGAAGGGTGGAAAGAGCCCGCAGGATTTCCAAAGCAACCCGCAGGTTAACAGATTTTTTCCAAAAATCACATATCACATAACTTCTTAAAACATTACAATACCCCCCATATATATAGGTATGAAAGGGGAAGACCAAAAGACACCTTACATTAATTTAACACTTAATTCAAAGCATTAAACACATAGAAAACTCCCCCCCAAGCTCACGGAAATCAGCCCAATCCAAGAACCGAAGCAGCCACCGCGGGAAACAAGGAGGCCGAGCGGAACCGAGGAGCCACGGCCACGGGAAACACCCCGGGCTCGGAAGACCAGCAGCCGACCGGAATCCCAAGGGGCAAAAGCACCTAAAAAATTAAAAACAATGGTGGAAACCAAGGAGCCACCATGGGAAAAGCAAACAACTTCTTGGGATTCCAAAAGCTCTTTTTGGAAACCCAATAGACAACTTTAAGACATTAAAACTATAATAAAAATGCATTAAATAAAAAGTAAGATAATAAATGAACTAAAATGTTAGCTCATAATGAGCTAACCCTTAGTTCAATAAATGAACTAAAGTCCAGCTCATAAATGAACTAAAAAATTCAGCTTAAATATGATAAACTACTAGACTCAAGGGAAGCCAAAATATGATTTATTTTAGACTAGTGTTGACCCCCCCTTTGTCTACATCAGACTTCCCTTCTTGAAAAACTCAGCTCCCGATGAGTTCGATTTGTTTCGAGGAGGTGAAGACGGCGCTTCTATTTCACTGATCAGATCTTCATATTTCTGCATGATCTTTTCTCGCTCTCTTAAGAATTTGTCTTGTAAGCGCTGCTTTTTCTTGAAGTACATTTCTGTACGTATGTGCATCCACGATTGAAGCTTGTACAGTTCATATTCCAGAGGATGTGTTGACTTTGATGGAATCCACCTATCCATAGAATCTTCAATTTCTTCAGGTTTGCTTTCTTCTGTCTTTTTGGTATTTTTCATTTTTGACTCAATAAAAAAAAATTACAAGACTCAAACTAACAACTTGACTAAACTCACAAACTCTGACTTGACAACCAAAATAAAATTTGACAACTCACAAACCTAGGACTTCCTAACTTGCTCTGATACCAAATTGATGCGAGCAAAAGATATAGGGAGCCTATACCTCTCGATCACAAAAGACACGACGGACTTCTAAGGACGAAATTGACTAGACACGAAAAAAGGGAAGAACGAACTCTTACATTTCAAATAAAACTAAACAAAAGAAAACTTACAACAATACAAAAGACTCTTGCAAACAAAATTAAAAAAGACACCCTAAAGTTGCTGCACTTTGAGAAGAAGGATACAGATTGAGCGGCACTTGCGGAGAGACGAAGAGATTAGAAGCCCGAGAAGAAAGGTTGGAAAGAGCCCGCAGGATTTCCGGAGGGGATGAGAAAAGAAGGGTGGAAAGAGCCCGCAAGATTTCCAAAGCAACCCGCAGGTTAACAGATTTTTTCTAAAAATCACATATCACATAACTTCTTAAAACATTACAATACCCCCCCCATATATATAGGTATGAAAGGGGAAGACCAAAAGACACCTTACATTAATTTAACACTTAATTCAAAGCATTAAACACATAGAAAACTCCCCCCCAAGCTCACGGAAATCAGCCCAATCCAAGAACCGAAGCAGCCACCGCGGGAAACAAGGAGGCCGAGCGGAACCGAGGAGCCACGGCCACGGGAAACACCCCGGGCTCGGAAGACCAGCAGCCGGCCGGAATCCCAAGGGGCAAAAGCACCTAAAAAATTAAAAACAATGGTGGAAACCAAGGAGCCACCATGGGAAAAGCAAACAACTTCTTGGGATTCCAAAAGCCCTTTTTGGAAACCCAATAGACAACTTTAAGACATTAAAACTATAATAAAAATGCATTAAATAAAAAGTAAGATAATAAATGAACTAAAATGTTAGCTCATAATGAGCTAACCCTTAGTTCAATAAATGAACTAAAGTCCAGCTCATAAATGAACTAAAAAATTCAGCTTAAATATGATAAACTACTAGACTCAAGGGAAGCCAAAATATGATTTATTTTAGACTAGTGTTGACCCCCCCTTTGTCTACATCAGACTTCCCTTCTTGAAAAACTCAGCTCCCGATGAGTTCGATTTGTTTCGAGGAGGTGAAGACGGCGCTTCTATTTCACTGATCAGATCTTCATATTTCTGCATGATCTTTTCTCGCTCTCTTAAGAATTTGTCTTGTAAGCGCTGCTTTTTCTTGAAGTACATTTCTGTACGTATGTGCATCCACGATTGAAGCTTGTACAGTTCATATTCCAGAGGATGTGTTGACTTTGATGGAATCCACCTATCCATAGAATCTTCAATTTCTTCAGGTTTGCTTTCTTCTGTCTTTTTGGTATTTTTCATTTTTGACTCAATAAAAAAAAATTACAAGACTCAAACTAACAACTTGACTAAACTCACAAACTCTGACTTGACAACCAAAATAAAATTTGACAACTCACAAACCTAGGACTTCCTAACTTGCTCTGATACCAAATTGATGCGAGCAAAAGATATAGGGAGCCTATACCTCTCGATCACAAAAGACACGACGGACTTCTAAGGACGAAATTGACTAGACACGAAAAAAGGGAAGAACGAACTCTTACATTTCAAATAAAACTAAACAAAAGAAAACTTACAACAATACAAAAGACTCTTGCAAACAAAATTAAAAAAGACACCCTAAAGTTGCTGCACTTTGAGAAGAAGGATACAGATGGAGCGGCACTTGCGGAGAGACGAAGAGATTAGAAGCCCGAGAAGAAAGGTTGGAAAGAGCCCGCAGGATTTCCGGAGGGGATGAGAAAAGAAGGGTGGAAAGAGCCCGCAGGATTTCCAAAGCAACCCGCAGGTTAACAGATTTTTTCTAAAAATCACATATCACATAACTTCTTAAAACATTACAATACCCCCCATATATATATGTATGAAAGGGGAAGACCAAAAGACACCTTACATTAATTTAACACTTAATTCAAAGCATTAAACACATAGAAAACTCCCCCCCAAGCTCACGGAAATCAGCCCAATCCAAGAACCGAAGCAGCCACCGCGGGAAACAAGGAGGCCGAGCGGAATCGAGGAGCCACGGCCACGGGAAACACCCCGGGCTCGGAAGACCAGCAGCCGGCCGGAATCCCAAGGGGCAAAAGCACCTAAAAAATTAAAAACAATGGTGGAAACCAAGGAGCCACCATGGGAAAAGCAAACAACTTCTTGGGATTCCAAAAGCCCTTTTTGGAAACCCAATAGACAACTTTAAGACATTAAAACTATAATAAAAATGCATTAAATAAAAAGTAAGATAATAAATGAACTAAAATGTTAGCTCATAATGAGCTAACCCTTAGTTCAATAAATGAACTAAAGTCCAGCTCATAAATGAACTAAAAAATTCAGCTTAAATATGATAAACTACTAGACTCAAGGGAAGCCAAAATATGATTTATTTTAGACTAGTGTTGACCCCCCCTTTGTCTACATCACAATCCCTCCATACCTTATGCATGCCGCCAGCCCCCTCTTCAATTCCCCCCTTCTCTCTCCACTTTAGTCCTATCAATGCTTTGGATATGAAATTCAAATTCAAATCCATATTTCCCTGCCATCAATTAAATCCAAATACGAAATTAATTTCAGATTTATTCTCCTTTTCCTCCTACTCAAACCCTAACCCTAAATTGGCCAAGAAGTTCCCTCTTCCCTTTTGGCCGACCCCTCCTCTCTTCTCTTGAGTTTGCTCCTCTCATTATTGGTATCTCTAAGAGAAAAAGAGCATGTAACCTCCTTCATCTCTTCTTGCTAGTGCATGGCCGATCCCGAAGTTAATCATGGTTTCGTCTATGATGATCAAGGACGAACAGATTTCCTTCGCTCCCTTTTCTTTGATGTGAACTTGGCGGTTGATGAGACAGTGGACAGATATATTGACCGCATCCTCTTCACATTAGTACCTTCCATCGAGGAACACCTTCCAACCGGGCATTGGTGAATCTCCGGTCGTCTCCACACAACTGCTCCGATGAACTTTCGTTGAGTTGTAACCATAGGTGTTTTTACAATTTTGGTGGCATCGTTTAGTTTGTTAAGACTCTCTTTTCACTAGCCCCTACTAAAGAACACAAGTGAGGGAAACTCAAAAAGTGACTTTTCTAATTGTTAATTGTGGGATCACTTGTTTATAGTATTTAAGCTTTTCTTTATGAATGAAATTGTTTTCAAGTGAATGCTACTCTACGTTGTAACTAATTGCCCTTACATTATTGATATCCTTAAGTTCTAAACATCCAATCTTGTGAAACATTAGTTTATATTACAACGTTTAATTAATTTTCTTTATAATCTCTAATGCAATTCCTAGTGGTTTCACATCATCTTGGTAACAGAGCATGGTTTAGCTAGGTCGTATGCATTAGCACTTAGTTTAGAGTCTTCCCTAAAACACCTTTAAGCCCTTCCCTTGCATTACATCGCATTCATAACTTTTTTTTTTCACTTGGTAGGTTGTTGTCTGCTTCATTCCAGCACTAATTACCAAGCATTTAGTGTGTTAAACATTTAGAATTAGGTGCTGTCAACCCTCCCATATCCTTCCTAAGTGTCACCTAACGTCACCCAATAGACCGGGATCAAATTCAGAAGACTTTAGACCTTATTGTAGGTCAATTAGGTGCAGTTACCAAGCAAATTAGAAATGCCCAAGCTAAGTTAGGAGACTTCCCATGCCAAACTGGTAAGCGAATAGATCACATTGAAAAGGTTGGAAATAACCCGATATACACCCTTTCTAGATCGCTTTCCCTTTATAATGAAGAAACACGAGTTGATGAAACACTTCACCGAGATCAACACCACCATAACAACCCCAAGCCTCGTGGGGAACCATTAGAACCCAATTGGGGGGATAATAACGCGCAACTGTTTAAGAACATTCGTATAGATTTCCCTTCCTTCGATGGTACCCTGGACCCACAGATTTTCCTTGATTGGCTGAAGGGTATGGACAGTTATTTTAAGTGGTACAACATATCGAAGGCAAGAAATGTTAGATTCGTTGAGATGAAATTAACCGGTAGGGCTAGTCAATACTGGACTAACCTAGAACATCTATGTGAAACGAGAGGAGAGTATCCTATTGATGATTGGGGGAATATATATGAAATGAGAACTCAAACAAAAATATCTTCTTCATATTTTCCTTTGCTGCTAGATCGTTGGAATATATTGATCCAAGGTAGCAAACCCGTTAAAGAGTATATCTCTGCTTTCGATGATTTTATGATTCGTTGTGGTGGCGAAGAAACCACGAGTCCTACCTAATTTATGTCCATGTTTAGAGCTGGGCTTAGAGAAGACCTTCAGAATGAACTATTTGCTAGAGGAGTTACCACCTTAGAGGCTGCTTGTAGTCTTATGCTAGACTTAAAAGAATCCCGGAACCACTACCATTCTAGGAGCCAAGAGTCCTGCCCTTTCAAACCCTCCTCCAACCAACCTCTGAGCAAACCACCTAGTCCCCTTACTAGTTGACCCGCAACTATACAATCTCCACCCCGCCTTGAGTACAGGAATAAGACCCCTGAACGTGAGACACCGAAGACCCCTGGGGGAATCATATGCTTTAGGTTTCACGGCTATGGAAACATTGCCTCTTAATGCTCTAGCCCCTATAAGGTAACCATAATTGAGGAATACATCGATGAGGAGGATGAACTGGACATCGAACTAGTTCATCACATTGATGACGAAGAGGAGTTTTTATGTGAGGAAAATTCAGTGATCCATTGCCTTCAAAAGATGGGACACTTAGACCTCCAAGTTGTTCGGTGTGCCTTGTCCCAACCTAAAATGAGCGACAATTGGCGCAGCACTTCAATTTTCCTCACTTTCATAGAAATCAGAGACAAGAACTGCATGGTTATCATCGATAGTGGCAACTGTATTAACGCCATATCATCTGCTATGATTTCCAAGTTACACCTGAAAATGACTCCACACCCAAACCCCTACAAGGTTGCTTGGATCAACTCGACCGCCTTGGAAGTACAAGAAAGGAGTCATATCCCATCGAGTTTGTGGGATACAAAGAAAAGATATGGTGCGATGTGTTAAACATTAATGTTGGTCAAATCATCCTTGGATGCCTTTAGCTTTTTGATAACGACGTTCATATCTATGGGAGAACTAACACCTGATTATTCGAGCACGATGGTTAGAAAATTAAACTCCTACCCTCACAACCTAAGTCTACCAAGGATGACATAAAACCAACGCCCCTTAAACCTAGCACCAATTTAAATCTGTTAATCGCCAAAGACTTGGACGATGAATTAGAGTTAGGATCACCCTTATACGCCTTAGTAGCTCGGGAAGTGAGTGCGGATCTGGAAGAACCTATCCCCGAATAGGTTAAACCCCTCCTTGAAACCTTTACTGAGATTTTCCCTGAAGATCTACCCAATCAACTCCCACCTCTAAGAGACATCCAAGATGTCATCGACTTAGTACCTGGAGCCTCCATACGGAGCATGCTGAAATTAATAGACAAGTGGATGACTTGCTGTAACGTGGGTTTATTAAAGAGAGCCTTAGTCTGTGTGTTGTTCCTGCCCACTTGACCCCCAAGAAGGATGGTTCATGGAGAATGTGTGTTGATAGCCGTGTGCTGTCAACGAAATCACAGTCAAGTATCACTTCCCTATTCCCCGTTTAGATGACATCTTAGACATGATGACCAGAGCCACTCTATTTTCTAAGATTGACCTCAAGAGTGGATATCATCAAATTAGGATCTGTCCTGGTAATGAGTGGAAGATGACATTCAAGACTAAGGATGGTCTTTATGAATATATGGTTATGTCGTTTGGACTTAACAACACCCCTAGCACGTTCATGAGAGTGATGACCCAAGTCCTTTGTCCGTTCCTAGGAAAATTCGTAGTAGTCTATTTTGATGATATCTTAATTTATAGTGATTCGGTGGATCAACTTTTAAAGCATTTAAGACAAGTCTGTGAGGTTTTGAGGAAAGAGCAACTATACGCGAATCCTAAGAAATGTACGTTCCTCACAGGTAGTGTCACCTTTCTCGGATTTATTATGTTTTCTCATGGAATTTCAGCTCATCCTGAAAATGTGTGAGCAATTAATGAGTGGCCTGAACCTAGAACTATCATAGATGTTCGGCGTTTCCATGGATTAGCCATGTTCTATCGGAGGTTTATGCAGAACTTCAGCACCGTTGTGGTCCCCATAATTGACTCTCTCAAGAAGGGAGAATTCCAATGGACTATATTTGCTTCTAAAGCTTTGAGAAAATAAAAAAGAGAATGGTAGAAGCACCAGTCATGCGATTACCTGACTTCTTAAAGGTCTTTGAGGTAACCTGCGACACTTCAGGCATTGGTATTGGTGGAGTACTGTCTCAAGAAGGACATTCTGCCGCTTATTTTAGTGAGAAGTTAAATGATATAAGACAGCGATACTCCACCTACGATAAGAAAGTCTACACGATCATTCAATCGCTTAGGCATTGAAGACACTATGTACTCCCAGAAGAATTTGTTATCTTTTCTGATCACGAAGCCCTGTGATACATAAACTCTCAAAAGAAACTCAATGCATGCCATGGTTGCTAGGTTGGATTTCTTCAGGAATACACTTATACGATTAGGCACAAAGCAGAATCTGAGAATAAGGCACCATACTCTCTAAGCTATCAGATAATGATAACTAAGGAAATGAAGGTTGAAGTAATTGGATTCGAACAAATTAAAGAGGATTATATGGATTGCCCTGACTTTAAAGAGACTTATGCCTTATTGGCGAATGGAAGCAAGCGTATTGTTGGTGATTTTAGTCTGGAAGATGGGTACTTATTTAAGTCACATAAACTCTATATTCCCAATACTTCTCTTAGAGAATTTCTCCTTTGGGAGTTACATGCTGGAGGTTTAGCTGGACACTTTGGGCAATCTAAAACCATCACCGCTGTTGATCATAGATTTTTCTGGTCAAGTCTTAAGTGTGATGTTAGCAAATTAGTGAAAAGATGTCACATTTGTCAATTAGCTAAGCAACAAAAATAAAACACTGGACTTTACATGCCCCTCCCTGTTAATCATTGCCCTTAGCAGGTCGTTAGCATGGATTTTGTTTTAGGATTGCCCAAGATTACTAGGAAGCATGACTCTGTTTGTGTAGTCTTTGACCGTTTTTCTAAAATGGCTCATTTTCTCCCATGCTCTAAAAATTCGAAGCTTCAAAGATCACCAATCTTTATTTCAACGAAATTGTTAGACTCCATGGGTTACCCAAAACCATAGTGTCAGATCGGGATATCAAGTTAACTAGTTATTTCTGGAAAAGTATATGGCACAAAATGGGAACGAAACTTCAATTTTATATCGCCTTTTACCCACAAACTGATGGACAAACCGAAGTTGTGAATGGAGTCTTGGAAACCTACTTAGGAATTTAGTAGGAGAGAACATCCGAGATTGGGATTATAAACTCCCGATAGATGAATTTGCCTATAATAATTTTGTAAATAGAACCACTAGTTTAAGTCTTGCTTAAATTGTTTACGGGTACCAACCTAAACAGCCTATAGATCTGATCCCTATGAATCCTAAGGTTAGAATGTTGGAGTCTTCATCTGCATTTGCATCTCATCTACAGGAATTGCATAAAAAAATTGAACAAAGTAATGCTTATTATAAACTCAATGCGGATCTTAAGAGAAGGTTCAAAGAATTTAAGGTAGGAGATTTTGTAATTAGGACTGCAAATGAACTGAGCTGAGCCGAGCTTCACCTTGTTCGAGTTCATGCTCGTTTGTCAAAATAGTGCTCAAGCTCGGTTTGAAGCTCGTCGAGCTTCTTAAACAGTCGTTCGAGCTCGTTTAAAACTCCTGTGTTCGCGTTCGGCTCGTTTTCGGTTTGAGCTCGTTTAACTACAAGCTTATCGACCCTCTTATCGAGCGACTCGGCGAGAAAATCTCAAACACAAAATAAATTCATTATTAAAATCAAATCAAGCAGCAAGTCACCGATCCACCAATGAAACAAGCTCGCAAGCCGACAGCCCGTCCATCCGCTGTTCAACAGTTTGTCTCCACATGCATTTTTTTTTATATAGCAAAAAAACTTCTCACCAGCCGGTGTGGGACTAAAGCCCCCCACAGTTTTTTTTGTTGAGTGTTGATGCCACGGAGGAGAGAGAGAAGGCTGGTGAGAAAGCTTATCGGCCCCCAATAGCCCCTCTTGATGATGATTTCCATCATCATAATAACCTTCTTGATTTAGCCAATATAATTTGGGAAGAAATTTTAAAATTTTAAATTCAAATTTTGAATTTCAAAAACTTTTCTAAATTGTCAACTCTAAATTAGGAAAGTCCCTAAATTTAAGCCCGAATTAAGTCTAATTGGGTTTGGATTTCTTTACATCCTTCCAAAAGTGGAGTAATGAATTAGAAGCTTTAAATTCCCTCCCAATCCCCCCATAACCTATGCATGCCACCGGGCCCCCTCTTCAATTTCCCCCTTCTCTCTCCACTTTAACCCTACCCAAGCTTTCGTTCTGAAATTCAAATTCAAATATATGTTTTCCTCCCATCAATTAAATCTAAATATGAAATCAATTTCAGATTTATTCTCCTTTTTCTCAAATCCTAACCCTAACTTGGCCAAGAAGTTCCCTCTTCCCCTTTGGCCGACCCCTCCTTCCTCTCTCATCTCTTGAGTTTGCTCCTATCATGATTGGCATCTCAAAGACGAAAAGAGCATACAACCTCCTTCATCTCTTCTTGCTAGTGCATGGCCAATCCCTAAGTTGATCATGGTTTCGTGTATGATGATCAAGGAGGAACATATTTCCTTCACTCTCCTTTCTTTGATGTGAACTTGGCAGTTGACGGGCAGTGGACGAATATATTGACCGCATCCTTTTCACATTGGTACCTTCCATCGAGGAACACCTTCCAACCGGGCATTGTCAAATCACCAGTCGTCTCCACACAACTCCTTTGGTGAACTTTTCATGGGTTGTAACCATGGGTGTCTTCACAACTTTGGTGGCATCGTTCGGTTCGTTAAGACTCTCTTTCCGCTAACCCCTACTAAAGAGTGTGAGGGAAACTCAAAGGTGACTTTTCTAATTGTTAATTGTGGGATCTCTTGTTTACAGTATTTAAGCTTATCTTTATGAATGAAATTGTTTTCAAGTGAATGCTACTCTATGTTGAACTAATTGCCCTTACATTTTTGATATCATTAAGTTCTAAGCATCCAATCTTGTGAAACATTAGTTTATATTACAACGCTTAATCAATTTTTTTATAATCTCTAATGCAATTCCTAGTGGTTTTACATCACTATTTATGACAAAAATAATCATATAGTATTTATATAAATTCAAGTAATAATAGTCGAGGGAAGTACAAAATTTACTCAGTTTCGCATTATATTTATGCTTGTGTGCATTTAAGATAACAATAATAGTAGAAAAATTATATGCAATTAACTCTATCTTATATGAATGTAATTTCTTGTGTGTTTATGTATATTAATTATATGTACTTGTTTGAATCATGTATAAAATATAAAATTATGTCTATTTTGTATCTGTATGTGTGCTTGCGTGCATGTTTATAAATTGTTGGCATATTTAGGATAAGAATAATAGTAAGAGAATCATATAAAATTAACTTCATTTTTCATGAGTGATTCCTTGAATATTTTGAGTAAAATATAAAATTAATTCTAATTTACATTAATAGGTGTGCTTGTAGGCATATGTGTGTGAATTGTTGGTGCGTTTAGGATGAGAATAATAATAAGATAATAATATATGAAATTAACTCCATCTTTCATGAGTTCTTATGCATTTTGTAAGGGATATGAATTACATATGCTTATTTGAATAATTTGAATGAAGTACAAAATTAATTATATTTTTTATTAGGTGTGTTTATGTGCACGTATGTGTAAATTGTAACGGCATTTTTTATGAAAATAATAATAAATGAATAATATAAAATTAGCTTCATCTTGCTTGAGTATATTTGCATCCATGTTTATATGAATTTTATGTGCTTGTTTGAGTTTGTGAATGACATTATATAACATTCTATTTGATGTGGACATCAGCAAGAGATTCCGGAATCTTTATCGCCGGAAGCATCGTAGATTGACGGCTACGATTAGGAGTCTTTATTTTTTATATATGTTTTGTTATAGTTATTTTATTTGGGTTTTGTCATTTGTACCCCTTATCTGTTATGTGTTTTGAGTTGTAGGCCTGAGGGCATTCCTGTCTTTTTTCTTTCTAGTTGATTGGAGACCTATATATAAAGTCTTAGTCTTTGTATGAGGATTATGGATGAATGAAACAAAAATTTCTAATTTCTCTCCAAAGTTTGTGAGTTTTTGAGTGGGTAAGTCCCTAGGTGGGGGAAAATAGCGTACAATCTCCTTCATCTCTTCTTGCTAGTGCATGGCTGATTCCGAAGTTGATCATGGTTTCGTGTATGTTGATCAAGGACGAACATATTTCCTTTGCTCTCCTTTCTTTGACGTGAACTTGGTGGTTGACGAGACAGTGAACGGATATATTGACCACATCCTTTTCACATTGGTACCTTCCATCGAGGAACACCTTCCAACCGAGCATTAGCGAATCATCGGTCATCTCCACACAATTCCTCCTTCGGTGAACTTTCGTTGGGTTGTAACCATAGGTGTCTTCAAAACTTAGGTGGCGTCGTTTGATTTGTTAAGACTCCCTTTCCATTAGCCCCTACTAAAGTGCGTGAGCGAGGGAAACTCAAAGTTAACTTTTCTAATTGTTAATTGTGGGATCACTTGTTTATGAATGAAATTATTTTCAAGTGAATGCTACTCTACATTGTAACTAATTGCCCTTACATTATTGATATCATTAAGTTCTAAGCATCCAATCTTATGAAACATTAGTTTATATTACAACGCTTAATCAATTTTCTTTATAATCTCTAATGCAATTCCTAGTAGTTTCACATCACTATTTATAATAAAAATAATCATATAATATTTTTAAAAATTCAAGTAATAATAGCGGAGGGAAGTACAAAATTTACTCAATTTCGCATTATATTTATGCTTGTGTGCATTTAGGATAACAACAATAGTAGAGAAATAATATACAATTAACTCTATCTTATATGACTTCAATTTCTTGTGTGCTTATGTATATTAATTATATGTACTTGTTTGAATCATGTATAAAATTTAAAATTAATTCTATTTTGTATCATTATGTGTGCTTGCGTACATGTTTATAAATTGTTGGCATATTTAAGATAAAAATAATAGTGAGAGAATGATGTAAAATTAACTTCATTTTTCATAGGTGATTCCTTTATTATTTTGAGTAAAATATAAAATTAATTCAAATTTCATTAATATGTGTGCTTGTGTGCATAAGTATGTGAATTGTTGGTGCATTTATGATAAGAATAATGGTAGAAGAATAATATCAAATTAACTTATTCTTTCATGAGTGCTTACGCAGGTGTGCAAGTGTGTATGTGATATGATTTATAAGTGATTGTTTGAATATTTGAAGTGAAATACAAAATTAATTTTATTTTGCATTTGGTGTGATTGTGTGTATGTATATGTGAATTGTAATTGTATTCAGGATGAAAATAATAGTAAGAGAATAATATGAAATTAGCTCCATCTTGCACGGATACACATGCCTATATCAACATGTTTGTAAATTGTATGTGCCTATTGAGTATGTGAACTGGATTATATAACATCCTATTTATGATAATAATAATTATATAATATTTATAAAATTAGAGTAGTGGTAGGAGAGGAAAATGTAAAATTAACTCTATTTCATATTAGTATGTATGTTTGTGAGTATGGGTAGGCAAATTGTAAATGCACTTAAGATAAAAAATAGTAGAAAAATGATATAAAACTAACTATTTTATATGAGTGCATGTGCTTATTTTGTTTGAATACTTTGAGAAATTATAATATTAATTCTATTTGTATTAGTATGTGTGCTTGCATGCATTTATATGTGAATTATTGGTGTATTTAGGATAAAATTAATAGTAGGATAATGTTATAAAATTAACTCTATTTTTTATGAGTACTTATTTGAATAATGAGTAAAATATAAAATTAATTTTATTTTGCATTATTATGTGTATGTGTGTAAATTATTTGTACATTTATGATAAAAATAATAGTAGGAGAATGATATAAATTTAACACCATCTTTAATGAGTGCTTGCGTATGTGTATATGTGATATGAATTATATGTGCTTGTGTGAATATTTTGAGTGAAATATAAAATTAATTCTATTTTGCATTAGCTGTGTGCTTGTGTGCATGTATGTCTGAATTGTAATAACATTTATGATAAGAAAAATATTAAGAGATTAATATAAAACTAGCTCTATTTTGCATGAGTATATGTTGCTTATGTCTATGTGTATGTGAATTATATATGCTTGTTTGAGTATGTAAATCGCATCATATAACATCTTTTTTATAATTAAAATAATTATACAATATTTATTAAAATTAGAGTAATAGTAGGTGTGAGAAATACAAAATTTTACTCTATTTCGCATTAGTATGTGTGAGTAACTTGTAGGTGCATTTATGAGAACAATAATAGTGGAGAAATGATATAAAATTAACTCTATGTTACATTAGTGCATGTGTACAATAATTATGTGAATGTTTGACCATTTTGAGTAAAATATAAAATTAATTTTATTTTACATTAATTTCTTCTTACATAAGTGCATGTGCATGTGCATATGTATATTAATTATATATGCTTGTTTGAATAGTTTGACTAAAATATAAAATTAATTCTATTTTGATTTAGTATGTATGCTTGTGTGCATGTTTGTGTGAATTATTGGTGCATTTAGGATACAAATAATTGTTCGAGAATGATATACAATTTATTCTATCTTTCATTAGTACTTCTTTGAATATCTTGAATAAAATATAAATTTAATTTTATTTTTCATTAATATATATGTGTGCATGTATGTGAATTGTTTGTGCATTTAGGATAATAATAATGTAGGAGAATAATGCAAAATTAATTCAATCTTTTATGAGTGCTTGTGCATGATTGCATGCATGTGTGCATGTGTTATGAATTATATGTACTTGTTTGAACATATTGAGTGAAATATAAATTAATTCTATTTTGCATTAGGTGGCTTGTGTGCATGTGTTTGTGAATTGTTGGTGCATTTAGAATTAGAATAATATAAAATGAACTCCAAATTTCACGAGTTCTTGCACATATTTGCATGTGTCTATGTGATTTGAATTATATGTGCTTGTTTTATTTTTTTTTGAGTGAAATACAAAATTAAATTTTTTTTATGCATTTGGTGTGTTTGTGTGCATGAATGTGAATTGTAATAACATTTAAGATGAAAATAATAGTAAGAGAATAATATAAATTAGATCCATCTTGCATGATTACATGTGCTTATATGTACGTGTATGTGAATTTTATGTGCTTGTTTGAGTATGTGAACTATAGTATATTATATTATATTTGTAATAAAAATAATTAATTATATAATATTTATAAAAATTAGAGTAATAGTAGGAGAGAAAAATAACAAATTAACTCTATTTTGTGTTAGTATGTATGGTTGTGTGCCTGTCTGGGTAAATTGTATATGCAATTAGGATAAAATAATAGTAAAGAATTGATAGAAAAATATTTCCATCTTATGTGAGTGCATGTGGTTATGTGTGCTTGTGTTAATTTGAATACTTTGAATAAAAAATTAAATTAATTCTATTGTACATTAATATGTGTGTTTTTGTGTGAATTATTGGTGCATTTATGATAAAATAATAATAGAAGAATAATATAAAATTGTTGGTGCATTTAAAATCTTTTAATCAACCTACTGACGTCCTCTTAAGGCTAGGACAGAAGAAATGTTGTTCAATTGAGGCAATAGTTTTAGACCGACTGAAGTGCCCAACTAAATCACAAGCGTGTAATTCCCAGATAAGAAATTCTTGCAAAGACGTGCTAGGGATACATATCTTCAAGGACTTGAATAGATATTCGTTGTCCAAAACGAAATCATTGATTATACGATCACTCCCATTAATAAGTATCCTTAAAATCAGTGCAATCTTTGTAATCTTATTTACTTTGTTCAAATCCAATTACATTAGCCCTCATCTCATGAGTAACCATCATCTGACGACTCAAGGCATCAACTGTCTTATTCTCAGAGCTCACTTTATGCCTAATAGAGTAAGTGTATTCTTGTAGGAATTCAACCCATCTTCCATGTCGGGCATTCAGTTTCTTTTGGGAATTGATGTACTGCAATGCTTCATGATCAGAAAAGATAACAAATTCTTGAGGCAGATGGTAATGTCTCCAATACCTAAGGGATCAAATGATTGTATAGAATTCTTTATCGTAGGTGGAATATCGTTGCCTGATGTTGTTCAACGTCTCGCTAAAATAAGCGACTAGGTGTCCTTCTTGAGATAGGACTCTACCAATACCAATGCCAAATGCATCGCAGGTTACCTCAAAGATTTTAGAAAAGTCGGGTAGCCTCATGATAGGGGATTCCACCATTCCTCTCTTGATTTCTTCGATGGCTTTAGTGGCGGAATTGATCCAATTAAGATCTCCCTTATTCAGGCAATCCGTTATCGGAGCTACTATAATGCTAAAATTTCTAATAAATCTCTGATAGAATGTTGTCAATCCATGAAAATTCCTAACATTTCTGATATTCTTTAGTTCGGGGCACTCATTGATTGCTCGCACCTTTTCAGGGTCAGCAGATATGCCTTAGGATAAAATGATAAATCCGAGAAAAGTCCTATGATCAGTGAGGAACACACACTTCTTGGGATTTGCAAATAACAGCTCTTTTCGCAGAACCTCACAAACTTTTTTAAATGATCCAAGTGTTGGTCCATCTAATTACTATAGATCATAATGTCATCAAAATAGACCAGTACAAATTTTCCTAGGAAGGGTTGAGTACTTGGGTCATAACTCTCATAAAAGTACTAGGTGCGTTACTCAGACCAAAAGACATCGTCGTCCATTCGTAAAGTCCATCTTTAGTCTTAAAAGCCATTTTCCACTCGTCACCAGGGCGAATTCTAATTTGGTGATAGCCACTTTTGAAATCAATTTTGGAAAAGAGGGTGGCTCCAGTCATCATGTCTAACATGTCGTCCAAATGAGGAATGGGAAAATGGTATTTCATTATAATTTTATTGATTTCTTTACTATCGACACACATTCTCAAAGTGCCATCTTTCTTGGGTGTCAATAGTGCAGGGACAGCACACGGGCTAAGGCTTTCCTTAATAAAACCATGTTGTAGTAATTCATCTACATGTTTCTTAAGTTCAACATTCTTTGTGAGGTTCATGCAATAATGAGGTAGGTTGGGTAAGGAAGCTCCAGGTACTAAATCAATAACATGCTAGATGTCCCTTAAAGGAGGGAGTTGGTCCGGAAGGTCCTCGGGAAATACATCAGCAAAGGTTTTGAGGAGGGTCGTATTTCTTCTGGAACAAGTTCTTTGGTCTCACCACTAATTTCTCTGGCCACTAGAGCATACATGGGGGATCCTTTATTAAACTCAACAACTAATTCTTTCGCAATCAAGAAATTTAGTCCTTTAATAGGTTTAATAGGGTCAGGCTTAACTTCATCCTTTATAGGCTTAGGTTGGTGTGGGCTCCGAAAATTCGGCCCCGGCCTCCGCTCGCGCTTCTTATTCGGCGAGGGAGTTTTAACTGAATAAGTTCCGAGGTAAATTTTGGAAGGCAGATGGGTTTGTAGATAAGACACTACCCAGAGATTTCGCCCTCATTTTGCGAGGACTTTATGATCTGAGTTCTGATTTCCTATAGGCGCAAGCCCCTATAGTTAATTACCCCTCCCGATCACGAGAGAGAACTTTCGATTAAGGCTAGTCGTCAATCAGATACGTAGAGAATACGTGTTATCTGGCATATAGTAGCAGCAATGAGTTTGGATTTTGGGTTGAAAGAGTTTGATATTTAAAATAGAAATTTTCACCATCTTGCACTTAAAGCGGATGGTGGGGGGATGGATGATGGGCCCGATCAAGATCCCATGGTTCCGTCGTCCCGGGCCATCGTGGTCCCTGGTCTACTTAGTTAGAGGAGGTAGTCGACCCAACCTGACAGAAGGATCCTTGTCGGCAGCCATGGGTTGCTTCGTCCAAGGGGACCTTGTAGACCGGGGTTGGATGTTTGTCTAAGGGGACAAATTTGAATCCACCTTAGCTGACAGAGGGCTTTGTGCCCTATCGATCATATCCTATTGATTCATATCTCAAGGATTTAACGACATTAAGGAGCGTATCGGCTCTGGCCATAATCGCTATCTGTGGTGCCATTTGGCGGCAAAACCACTTGGTTCAGAGGGCCCCGGGTCATAACCGTTTACCTGCAGTGCCATTTGGCGGCGAAACTGACGGTTAGAGGACACGTACCACGTCCTTACTGGCAAGAGATTATTTGAGAATGGATCCTAGTGATATTTTCGACTAGGCATTTGGCTCTTTTGTGAGTTAGAGTAAATTTCAATTTGTCCGCCTCGGCAAACTATTGCGGAGGGCGGATGGATTTTGCTTCAAGTGCATTGATGGATTTATTTCATTTTTAAATATTTTTGGAATTTTGGAATTTTGTGGAATTTTGGATTTTCGGGTATTTGAGTGGAGCTTTGGACTTTGAATATTTGGGAGACATTTGAAAATATTTGAGAACCCCTCCGGTTGAGATCTGCATTCAACACGGCCATCATCGGGGTGTTTGGGGTCATTCCCATTTGTTGATTGAACCTTGTCGACCCTATCAACTTATCGATAGGGGATCGGGTTTCTCGTATGCTTTGTGCATTTGTTTATGAATTTTCTTGATTTTAGGTATTGAAGGCCTAAAAAGAATGTATTTAAACAAATACACCGGTCACTACAACCGTGTATTCGTTTAAAGGTTCGAACCCTGTCGACTTCTATTGATCCATATAGAAGGATCGGGTTCGAACTAGAATCCACTTATCGACCCGCGCAGCATCCCTAGGCGTCACGTGTGTACCAATAACACGCTCGCCGGGGCCCATGCGGGTTAAGATTATATACCCCATTAGTGTACCTATGTGTATACAAACTATTGTGCACGTGCGGGGGTATTCTTGGAATAGACGCCTTCTGTCTGCTTGTATGAATATTGCAGATCCGGTGGCGTAGCAGCTTCTGGATAGAATTGTTCGCTGCTTCGTACAGGTAGACTGTCGTGCACTATTTGTTAATTTTTGTAGGCGGGTCATAGTGCACTAACTAATCTCCTGCCTCAGTTGTAGAAACTCGTAGGAACTTGTGGTCTTTATGCATTCTTCTGTGATTTTGATCTTTATAATACAGCCACTATTGTTGGAGGTAGATGTATTCATCCTTAGACTGAAGTTGACTACAGGATACTGCATTTACTGTAGTCTTTATGTACTTACCCCTTAGTGGCATGTGGCACATACATCTGTCTTCGTAGAGAGCTTGTACGTGTTGCAGATCTTTAATCCTTGCTTGCATGTGGATCAATATGCTTGTTTGTATATTGATGCAGATTTTTAGAGTGTTGTAAGGCAATCATTTCATATGCTAGATATCCTTCATACCATGCTCACGAACATGTTGTATCATTTGTGGCATGAAATTGTATGTTTGTAGGGATGATTGAGCACATTCACTTTGTATACTAACACTGACTGTTGAATGGATTGCATTCATCACTAATCTTCCTATGCATGTTGATTGACAATTTACAACATTTGACTATATGTCATTTAGTACTTGTGGTGCTCGTTGTTTGTATCTGCGAGGTATCTGATGTAGGTTGTAGGGGAGCTATTGCATTCTTTATATATGGTCATTAATGAGTTTATTAACTTCATTGTGTGTTTGTTATTGTCACCCATGAGTGACCCTTCATTCATCATCAACTATGAAGTTTCGCTTGCTTGACTTGTTATTGCATTCATATCTTGAAAGCCCACCATCAAGAGTATCAACTTCTTTCATTTGTAGGAGGGTAGTATATTTGTCCCTATGAACGGTATGTGCATTGATCATCACCATCCTCATTTGACTTGCATGTTATTCATTCTGATGCATTTGAATGATCATATCTCCCTTTATCAAGTTAAGATTAAGTTCTTTATCATTATGGGTTCAATTCCTCGTAGCCACAAATTCAAGCTTAGCTTGTTGAAGTCAATGTGCAACTCTGCAAATCTTCCTCATCTGATTAAAATTTGGGCTCATTTTGTTTAGTATTCTAGAACATGATTTGCTTACAAGTCCAAAAACATGTTTAAGTTCAATGTCAAAAGTTCATGTCCACAAGTCCTCTGCTTGAGTTCAAGTTCAAATGCATGTCCCCTGCTGTCCTTGTAGAGTTTAAGCCCGAGTTCAAATCGGGTTTACTTGAGTTCAAATTTATTTAGGTCAATTAAATCAAGTCCACAAGTCCTATTTTGCTCCAAGTTTTTGTCTGTATTTCAAACAAAATTTCGGCAGCCTCCCGGCGTCTCCCCCGTTTAGGGGAAAAACCAAGAGACCGCCTACCCGCCACGTCAATAAAGACGTGCACGGTTGGTGTTGATGAGACACCGCGGCAGTGATTTTTTTGTTTTTCTCCCACCACAGCCAACAAAGGCGTGCATGGGGTTTTTAAAAAGCATTTTTTTATGAAAAGAGGCAGTTTTGCTTTCCCCTCGCTTGGGGGTACTTATAAGTGACCCCGCTTCGCCACACGTGCCGCACCGGGGTTCCATCCTACCACGGCCAACAAAGGCGTGCATAGGACAGTTCTCCGATTTGCCACGAATATTGAAGTAGGGTTTTGAGTTTTAAAAAAAAATTTATACCTTCGTGGAGTCGTCGTGGTTGGCACATGGATCGGGGGGTCACTCACCTACCTCGTCGTAGGCGTCGCACCGGGTTCCCTCCTACCACGGCCAACAAAGGCGTGCTTAGGTGGTTTGCCGGTCCGACGCGAACGCCGAGGAAAGAGAGTGGAGGGGAATTATTTAAAATTAATTTAAAATAAATTAATTATAATTAAATTTAATCATAATTAATCATAACTATTATTATTTAATTATTATTAAAAATATATTTAAAAATTAATTAATCTGATTATATTTAATTATAAATAATTATTAATTAATTAATAAAATAAAACAATCATTCATAATTAAATTAAATTAATTATAAATGACTATAATTATTCATTAATTAACTATAATTAAAGTAATTAAATATAAATAATTAATTATATTTAAATATAATTAATAATAATTAATTAACATTATGATAATTAATTATAACTAAATTAATTTAATTATAACTAATATGATTTTAATTAATTTTAAAACAATTATAATAATTATAATAAAAATAAAACACTTCCCTCCCCCCATCAAGCTCTCTGTTTGGGCATTTTTACGGGACTTGGCCGAAGCAGCGAGCAGAGGGGAGAAAGTTACTTACGCAGCCAGTGAGCTCCCGTTCTTGTCTCCGTTCAAAATGTCGTAACTTCCGATCGGAACAGGAAGGAGGGATGCGGGTTCGACTGAAGGGAGAGGAAGGTAAGGGGAAACCTCTCTCTCTCTCTCTCTCTCTCTCTCTCTCTCTCTCTCTCTCTCTCGGGATCGGGTTCGGCGGGAGGAGGCGAGCTCGCCTGGGTGAGGTCGGACTGGATGAGGGTCGGTCGGAGTGGAGCAGGCGCTTGGGAAGGAGATCGGTGGAGAGGTTTCGGCTCTGGTCGTGGAAACAGAGGGAGGATCGGAGCTGAGGGGTTGCGGATTTGCGAATGGGAGAGAGTCGAGAGCAGAAGAGCAGCGTATGGGAGGAGTTCGGTCGATATTTAACGATGCATTTGGGCATTCGACCGAGGAACTGCCGCAGGATTTGAGCAGGAATCGCGTGAACTGAGCGATGTCAGCGCCGAACCATGTCAGATATGCGGGATTTCTTGCGGGAATTCAGGAGATTTGGGCGGCTTCTCGACATATACGATGTATGCCATTTTTGTTATTTCTTTCTCTTTTTGTTCTTTACACAGAGGTCAACAAATGCCCCCCAACAAATGTGGTACGCGTCTCGAGCGAATCACATTTGTTGTATGCTGATTGGCCTTGTGGATCTCTAGATATTTACTCTAGATGTCACACAAGGGATTTCGTTTAGTGGATCTCCAAAATTTCGCTTGGATGTCACACTACAATTTTCTTTTAGTGGATCTCCAAAATTCGTTTGGATGTCACACTAATCTCCCCTTCTCTTTGACTCTTTTAGATGTATCCATAGATGATTGAGATACTGATTTCCTTTGCCTTATATTTTGTGCTGTGGAAAATGATGGAGAATTTCCTGATTTGTCTTTATTGACTTGTCAGGTTATTTTTGTACTTTCGGCCCTATGCTTCTAGCTTTGACGGGCTTGTTGAAGGAGTAGATGCCAATGACCTAAACCCTGAGGTTTGTATTAAGTCGATGGCGAAACGTCATCGGTCCAAAGCTTTGTGCGTAACGGACTTGTTGATGACAGAATCCACTTAGTTCAGCCTTGGGCTTTTCACGAACTTTGGGATAATTTTCTTCGGTCCTTTGCTTTGTGCTTTGACGGACTTGTTGAAGAAAAGTTCCTTCGATCCTTCCTTTGTGCTTTACGGATTTGTTGAAGGATTTGCAGGTTCTGGATTCAGCTGATAGTACCGAACGTAAGTAGTATCTTAATCCTTAACCACTTGAGAAGACTTTAATCTGAATCACTTGAGTTCGTCAGATCGGGAGAGCTAGAATTTGATAGCTCTTTGTCCTCTGGTTGCTGAAATGGGGGTTCCTCTACTACGGCCTTTCTTATGGCTTGTTGAGTAGACGGAGCTGTCAGCGATCCGGCCATATTTGGGCTTATTGGATCCGACCTCTTACACCCATTCAGGCTTCAGACTCGAGCTATGGGAATTGCGCTCCCCAATGCTGATTTTGCTGAAGCTGATAGATTTGGAGTCATCCTTTGTGGTTGCAGATTTTAGAGCCTACGAACATTCAGTGATTATTTGAGACTTATCCTTCCACTGGAACTTTGATTCTCCAGTCATTTAGGAGAATTTGGTGGACTACGATCACTTGAACTGATCGAGTCAAATTGGTTTTTGTACTTTCTACAGTCCCTACTGACGGGTTGACGAAGTGGGGGTTCCGCTACTACGGCCTTTCTTATGGCTTGTTGAGTAGACGGAGTTGCCAGCGATCCGGCCATATTTGGGCTTGTTGGATCCAACCTTTTACACCCATTCGAACCTTAAGCTTCAGGCTGTCGAAAGACTTTAAGCTTCTTCGGCTCAATTTTGTAGGAGTGTGTAGCCACAAAAGTCACTTTCTTGACCTTTGAGTCTTGGTTTGTTGGAGAAGGTGTCTCTAACTTTTGAAAAATCACCTGCATAGACTTTGAAAAAGAAATCTTTGTATTCTTTAGCACAAAATAATATTTGGATTGATAATTTTAAATATTTATTCGGGGATCTCGGCATGCAGCGCGATGTCGACCCGAATAAATATTTAAAATGCCCCCTGTCTCGCAGGGACATTTTAGAATGAAATAGATTTGGAATATTAAGATTTTAAATATTCATTTGAGGATCTCGGCACGCAGCGCGATGTCGACCCAAATGAATATTTAAAATGCCCCCTGTCTCGCAGGGACATTTTGGATAGGCTTTTGTATCTTTGAGATTTTAAATATTTATTTGGGGATTTCGGCACGCAGCGCGATGTCGACCCAAATAAATATTTAAAATGCCCCCAGTCTGATGGGGGGATTTTGAAATGCGTTCTTGCTATACAAGAGAATTTCAAATATATAAACAAACATGCATTGATAAATATGCATATAAAATTTTGATCGCATAAAATACAACAGTCATGAAATTTTTATGCGTGATATTTCTTTAAATGTCGACCATTGATCGGTGGCATAGGTCTCTGACCGTTCAGATCGATCAACTGATATGCTCCTCCTTGGTACACCTTCTCAATGACGAAAGGGCCTTCCCAATTGGATACGAATTTGCCACCGATTTTTCGGTGTGGAATGATTGGTCTTCTCAGCACCAGGACCAATTCTCCTTCTTGAAATGATCGAGGACGCACCATTCGATCAAAAGACTTTGCCATTCTTCCTCGGTAGATTTCTAGATTTTGTTGAGCTTGTAACCTTAGTTCATCAAGTGCATCGAGCTCTTCCATTCTGAGGCGGGCATTTTGCTCTTGAGTGAGATCGTTCTGGATTGCTACCCGGAGTGACGGTAGTTCAATCTCTAATGGTAATACAGCTTCAACTCCGAATACCAGAGAATAAGGAGTGGCTTTGGTTGGCGTTTTATAGGTTGTACGATACGCCCACAGTGCTTCTGTCATTTTCGTATGCCACTCTCTTTTATTTTTGGTGAGAATCTTCTTCAACAATTTCACCAGCGTCTTGTTGAAGGCTTCTGCCAATCCATTTGCCCTTGGATTGTATATAGATGAATATCGCCAATCGATTTTATGTCGATCAACGAACTTATAAATTTTTGTACTTTTAAATGCAGTACCGTTGTCTGAGATTATGCGGCGTGGCACACCAAATCTGTAGACAACATTATGGGTGAAAAAGTTGATCACATGCTCGGATGTGACCTCTCTGAATGGAGTTGCTTCTGCCCACTTTGAAAAGTAGTCTGTTGCTGCTAGAATAAAGCGGTGTCCCGCTGATGACGGCGGATCTATCGGACCAATAATATCAGTACCCCAGCATTCAAATGGCCAGGACGCTACTGTTGGGTGCAGTGGATTTGGCGGTTGATGTATAACATCACCGTGGATTTGACACTCGTGGCACCTCTTAGCGTGGTCGATACAATCTCTAACCATGGTCGGCCAATAGTAACCCATTCTTTTAATTTTAGCGGCCATCTTGGGACCTGACTGATGTGCTCCACAAAGTCCTTCATGGACTTCTGCTACCACTTTATCAGCTTCCTTGGTCCCCAAGCACCTTAGCCACATTTGATCAAAAGCTCGTCTGTATAACGTATCATTGACAAATGCGTATCGTAACGCCCTTTTTCGAATTTGTGCGGCCATAGACTTTTCTGTCGGGAATTTGTTTTCCTTGAAGTAGTCAATGAATGGCTGCCTCCAATCATTTTCGACATCAATATCTAAACAATGCCACCACGATTCTGAAGCTTGACTAGCTTTATGTCTCTTGGCTGTATGATATCCTTCCGGATAATTTTCCATAATGACTTGATGGAGAAGTTTAGGGTCAACTGGAGTTTCATCCTGCTGACTTGAATTTGATACTTCTTCTACCATCGGGAATTGTAATAAAGCGGGTTCCAAGACCCTACGGTTGTAAACTCCGATGAATATAGGCTTCTCCTCATTGGAATTTGCCATTTCCTTGGCCAATTTGGCCAAACAGTCTGCTTTGGCATTCTGTCCTCGAGGAATTTGAACTATTTTAACATTCGGCACCTGCTTCAGGAGCTCAATGGTTCG
This sequence comes from Dendrobium nobile, assembly GCA_022539455.1. NCBI lineage: Eukaryota > Viridiplantae > Streptophyta > Magnoliopsida > Asparagales > Orchidaceae > Dendrobium > Dendrobium nobile. The sequence continues at coordinate 10,932,534 of CM039723.1, read as the reverse complement.
CCGGTGGTAATGAGCCAACTCAACCTTAGAAATCTTGTAGATGCCCAAGACTTGATTTATCACAAGTTGAGAGTCGCCGAAAATTTGAAGATTTTGAATTTTGACGTCAATTGCAATCTCCAGCCCTACTATTAGAGCTTCGTACTCAGCTTCGTTGTTGGTCCGAGGTTCAGTCAGACTGAATGAGAACCTCATTATGCCTCCTTCAGGTGGTATGAGAACAAGACCGATACCGGCTCGGGCTCTTGCAATATTTGGAGGTCGGACAGGTCTAATGGACGATGCCCCGTCGAAGTACATTTCCCAGAATGGTAGCCTTTCATTCTCCTCAACCTGCATTATCTTCTCATCAGGCAAATCATCGTTGAGTGGAGAATCGGCCGGGATCGGATGTGCGGCAAGGAAATCTGCCAAGGCCTGTCCTTTCACCGCCTTTTGTGGCATGTACGTAATTTCAAACTGTAATAACAATACTGCCCACCTGGCCAGACGACCTGTCAACGCTGGTCTTGTCATCAAGAACTTCAGCGGATCGATCTTTGATATCAGTGTGATTTTGTGGGATAACATATAGTGGCGGAGTTTCTGAACTGCAAAAATCAGCGCCAGGCAATGCTTTTCAATAGGAGAATAATGGCTTTCTGCTCCAATCAATCTCCGACTGATATAGTAGAGTGCATTTTCTTTTCCTTCTTCATTATTCTGGGCCAATAGTGCTCCGAGGGACTCTTCTAGTGCAGCTGTATACAGTATAAGAGGCTTCCCCGGAATTGGCGCTGCTAGAATGGGAGGATTTAACAAGTATTTCTTAATGCTATCAAACGCCTCCTGACATTCTGCATCCCATTTGAAACGAACATCTTTCTTCATTAATTTTGAAAATGGCTGGCATCTACCCGATAGATTTGATATGAATCTCCGAATAAAAGCCAGTTGTCCTTGCAGCGAGCGAAGCTGTCGAAGGTTTCTTGGTGGTGGCATCTCCGTGATTGCCTTAATTTTGTTGGGGTCGATCTCTATGCCTCGATGACGAACAACGTAACCCAGGAATTTACCGGATGAGACCCCAAATGCACACTTGAGAGGGTTCATCTTCAGATCATATTTTCTAATTCTCTCAAATACAATTCTAAGATCTTTTAAGTGATCATTTCGGCCAAGACTTTTGACAACAAGGTCATCTACATAACATTCGACCTTCTGATGTATCAAATCATCAAATATATGAGTCATTGCCCGCTGGTAGGTGGCACCAGCGTTCTTCAAGCCAAAGGGCATGACTGTGTAGCAGAAAATGCCGATGGGCGTCCTGAACGATGTATGCTTTTCATCTTCGGGTGCCATCTTGATTTGATTGTATCCTGACGATCCATCCATAAATGAGAACATGTCGTAGTTGGACGTATTGTCCACCAGGAGTTCGGATACAGGAAGTGGAAAATCATCTTTTGGGCACGCCTTATTGAGGTCCCGGAAGTCGATGCATATACGAATCTGGCCATTCTTCTTCTTCACCGGGACGATATTGGCAATCCAATCAGCATACTTTTCTTCTCGGATAAAGCCTGCATCTATAAGCTTCTTTGTTTCAGCAATCACCTGTTCTTCAATCTCCAATCTCATTCTCCTTGGAGCTTGCTTGACGGGCGCTATCTCTGGTTTGATTGCTAATCTGTGAACTGCTACATCAGGGGATAAGCCGGGCATCTCAGCATATGTCCAGGCAAAGCAGTCCCTGAATTCACAGAGAAGTTCTTTTATTTCTTCTATTTGTTCTTCGGGTAGGAGAGAACTAATGAAGGTTGGGCGAGGATCTTCTTCGGTCCCCAAGTTGACTTCTTTTAGTTCATCCATGGTAGCTGCCTGTCCGCCATCTTCAAGCTCTTCTGGTGCAGGCTCGGCTTCCAAGGGCTGTTCATCATAATCATCAGCTTCGTATGTTTCTTCAGCACCATCTTCCTCGGATTCGATTTCCGTGCATGTGATTGCCCGGCAAATTTCTTTTTGGAGAAATTTTCGCTTGATGAATCCGATACCTCTATATGCATCTGTATCCTTCTGCCGTAGTGGATGCTGATTCCTTCCGTACCAGAGGCCCAGACATGTACGAAGTTGTCTTTTAGTGGTAGGAACATTGATCTGCTTTCGTAACATTCTCCGAATATTCTTGGTATTGAACCTAGGTAGCTTCGTAGGAAATAATTCATCGGAGTCGATGAACATGCAATCCCAATCATGATTCTCTTCTTCATGGATTCCCGTAGAATATAGTACATTCCCTGGCACAGTCCCATTTTTAAGAGGAGGAAGATATAGGGTAGCTAGTTCTTCAACTTTATGCATCTCGCGCGGGATGATTTCCTTGAAGTGTTGCAAAGGAACACGTGTGACTACAAGTATGCTATCAGAAATTGATAGGCTATCAATTCTTCTAGAGAACACATTCTGCACCGTGTTCATGTAGATGGAGTCGTAGTCATAATCGTCACTTGAATATTCGACCTGTCTACTCCATTCATCCATGGACTGGCATACTTTTCGAGATTTGGCAGGAATAACATCGTCTTCATCTGTGTCACTCCCAAGATGAGGTACATGTTTCTTTTCTTTTGGAATGATCGGTGCCTTGGGAAGAGTCGGCATTGCCTTCTTTCTCCCCACCTGCTTCTTCTCACTTTCTCGTTCAGGTCGTTTTACAGTCTTTGAGTTTGATGCTCTAGCTTCGAGGGAGCTCAAAGATTTTTGCTTCTTTGGCATGAAATATCGTGCATCTTCATAAACTGTTGCTTCATGAACTGTAAAAGGCTGAATATCACCAGAGATCCTGAATTCTTCTCCATCTTTGAGATATTTCATACACTGGTGTAATGTTGACGGGACAATGCCATACTCATGCAACCAGGGACGACCTAGCAGCGCCTTGAACGAAGTATCCGCATCAATCACATGAAATTTAGCTTCTGTATGAAGCTCTCCAAATACAAGAGGAAGCATGAATGACCCGAGGGTTTTCTGCCCTTTTTCATTGAAACCATGCACCATCAACTTATCTGGCCCGAGGTGCTCCACATCAAGGCAGAGAGATCTCAGTGCTTTCAAGCTTATCAGATTTACGGAGGACCCAGGATCAATTAGGATTCGACTGATAATCAGTTTATCGCTCTCTGCAGTAACATACAGAGGACGATTATGGTCTGCAGTTCCGAGCATCATGTCCTCTTCAGAGAAAGTAATGAATGGCTCATTTCGAGCTTGCAGAACCTCAGTCAAATTACGTTCAGCAAAATACGCTTCGTATCTTTCGGGATCTTTGAGAGCCTGAATCAGAGTCTCCCGAAGGTCTTTAGACATCACCAAAGCATCGTATATGCTGAGTTGTGCTGGGATTTTTCTCAGATGAGATAAAATATTATAATCTATCCCATTGGCTGAAGTCTTCTTTTTCTTAGGATCTTCAAGGATAATATCATCGTTGATAACTATCTCTTTCTCCTTATCTTTATTGGAGACCCCTTTCTTCGGTGGAGGCGGCAGTATTTTGCCGCTTCTTAACTGCACTTGAGCAATCTCCTCCGGTTCAGAGTCATTTGACTGTACATTTTCTTCAGAGTCAGCCATCGTTGCATCTAGGGACTCATTTGTTGATCCAGAATCATTACCCAGGTTTACATGTCCCATCCGAGATGCTATGCTAGGATCTGATTCGTCTCTCTCTGGAAAATACAAATCCTCCTCCGAACTGTAATCCATTGGCAAAACCATCATACAGGATTCAGAGGGTACTTCTGTGTATTCCTCTTTTATCGAGGTACTCGGCGCCACTGAGATGACCCGACATACTTCTTTGGGAAGAGAATTCTCATCATCTTCTTCAGCTTCATCAATTTTAAGCTCCGTCATGAAGTCAGCAAGCTTGATAGGTCGCCTCACAGTCTGGTAGTATTCATCCAAACTGTCGATAACCCTCTGAGTTGCGGTCATCTTCTCCTTGGGCTTCTTCAATTTGGTCTTCTTCTTGGATGATTTCTTCTTTCCAGTCTTTGAAGAACCAACTTGGTTGGAGAACTGTTTTGAAGTAGAAGGTCGTACCACCGGCAATGCCTTCAAACTTATCATAGGCTCAACAGGAGACTTCCACTTTACACCTGGAACTCCTTCAAGCTGTTTTAACATTTTCACAGTCTTCTTAGAGACCGCAGTCTCCCACTGTTCTTCTTGAACTTGCTTCTTTTCATTCCTTCTTTCTTCAACCAGAGGTACGGAAGAGGACGTGACCACCCGAGCTGATTCCTTCTTAGGATGAGACAACACATTGTCGGATAATGTTATCTCCCCTTTTTGATATTTTCTTTCAAGCCAATCCTTGAAGATGTAGCAATCTTCAATAGGATGGCTGAGTACCCGATGGTATGGGCAATAATTTGGATCACCAGTGTGCTTCGACTCTTCGGGCCTCTTGCATTCAGGCAGTTCTAAACCCGATCTCGACACTTTTCGAAATAATTTGGCAACACTCTCCCTTTTGAATGAATACTCTTTATTCATTTTATCTTTAAGGGATTGGAACGTTCTATCACCAGTTCCTGTTGTTTGTCTCGGGCGTTCTACACCACCTTGATAAGTTCGTGGCTTATCATTTCCCCCTAATATCAGCTTCGGTTGGGGGTTGGGGTTGTAGACTTGCTTAGGCCTTTCTTGATATTGCATCGGCTGTTTGTCTTTGTCTACGTTGTAAATTAGCTGCTTTTCTCTATCAGCTCTAGAGAAGAACGTAGAGTCGGCCTCACCCCTTCTAGCACCCGGGGCTTTACCCTTTTTGAGCTTATCAGAGTGATTTTCTGATCTGGAGAAATTCAGTTTCTCAAATTTGGCCACTCTGTCGAGCAAGTCTTGAAATGTATTGATTGTAGCCATGCACAGGAAGGGTTGCATCTTGTCATCAATGTTGCCCATTAACAACTGTACTGCGTGTTCTTCTTCTAACTGCTGCTCACATTTCATACTTAGATTTCGCCACCGAGTGATGTATTTGGTCACTGATTCTTCTCTTTTTCTCTTATCAAGAGCGAGGTCAGCGATCGTGATCTTCTCTGTTGCACTAGCAAACCTCTTCACGAACATAGATTCTAATTCTGCGAAGGTTTTCACAGAATCATTTGGCAGTTCAGCGTACCATTCGAAAGCAGTTGCTGTCAAACTACTAACGAATTGTCGGAAGAGTAGGGCGTCATTTCCTCCTGTATTCCCACAGGTGGCTTTAAACTGTGCCAGGTGCTGCCTGGGGTTGTTATTACCGTTGAAAGTGTTGAACTTTGGGACCGAATACCCTTTCGGGTATGGTACTTGGTCGTATTCAGCAGGATACGGACGACCCTTGCCCACCAACTTTTCTGCTTGGTCAACAGCTATAATAGCCCTGATTCTTTCTGTTATTATTCCTTCCAACTGTGCAGCAGTCACGGGCTCGGAAGTACTTGCAATATTCTGCGGAGTGGGCTGACGGGTGACATTATGAGTTTCGCGACCACCTTCAGGATTATCTCGTACTCCCGAGGCTTGAGGCATTTGAAAATTTGGAGGATCCGGAGGAGGATTGGGCATGGCGCCAACAGCGGCAGTTCTCTGCATCATCTGCATCATTGTCCCCATTTGAGTCATCATCTCAGTCATCTTCTCATTCAACTGAGAGATTTCTCTGTCTTTGGCTCTCATTTGTCGTCTCATATGTCTTTGCATTTCTGCAAGTGTGACATTCTCGTCAGCGAAGGGATTCTCCTCGGCTTCTTCTCTTTCTTCTTCAGCTTGTGAATGACCACCTCTACCAGTGGTGGACCCAGCTTCACGACGACGTTGATAAACTCGCCTAATTGGCGGTTGTTGCTCGTCTTCATCTTCACCATCATCATAATAAGCTTCCTCATTAGCATTGGTGTGTCTCACCATATAGACAACTTCCATGTCCAAGGTGTCATTTGTTTCTTGAATTTCTTCTTCTAGATTTTCTTCTAGAAATTCATCAATATTTTCTTCTAAATTTTCCTCCATAAATTCATCAATATTTTCTTCAATATTTTCTTCCCCTTCAAGGAATTCTTTTTCTTCAATGTTGTCTTCCCCTTGCATATTTCCTTCATCTTCTAGTACTCGGATCTCCGACCGGCGCCGCCACTGGATTTCTGGCTCTTGGTTAGGCACGGGGACTTCTTCAACCAGCGGACTGCGGTCAAAGTTGGTTTCTTCTTTTGGAGGGGATGAAAAGCGACGGGATCCCCTAGAGGATTCTCCAAGGTGTCTACCGTCTGGAGGAGTGTCATTATGGGTTCTTTTTGGGGCCCACTTCTGACGTTGTTTGTAAACTGGGGCAGATCTCCGGGAAGCCTCACCAGATGTCACGCCCATATCAGTCCTCCTTTCTCTTCTTTGTTCTTCATTTCTTTGAGGCTTTGGCCTCCAGACTTGTTTTCCTCTCCACCGGGACCTTTCGGCGGCGGATCCCTGAACATATGATTCAGGTGTCACACCCCGATGCTCACCGCGTGGGGTATATCTTCTTTCTCTTCCTTCTGCAGCAAAGGATAGACGCTCCCTTGGCGGGGTTCTTCTGGCCTCTATCACTAAGGGCCGTTGGAACTTTTTCTTTTTCAGACCCTTCTCCTTTACAGTCTTCAGGACCCGATAGACCCGGGCTGAGAGAGTTTCAGGTTCTTTTCTCTTTGGAGGAGCTGGGACTTCAGGTCGTCGATCCCAGAAAGATTTCTTTAGCTCACCAGTGGAGCTGTTCCTTTTGACCCATTTTAAATCAGAAAATGTGTTCCTGGTTGGAACATTGACTTCAGGCTCTTGGGCCGACAGATTGGATGGATGGACTGGCAGTAGTTGTTGCTGAGCTCGGAGTTCAGCATTCATCTTCCTTCTCTGTCTTCTTGTAGGCCTTCCTCCAGATGAGGAGGCTTCAGCATCATTCTTTCCGGGTGCAGATAACCCGGTCGGCAGAGTGGTGGTGTTTGTAGTCACCACAGATACTCTTCCACCATTCACAATTCTTCTGGTGGTTGGAGCCTCAGGCTGTGATAGCCTCGCGAATACAGAAATCCTCCCACGAGGATTTTCAACAGCAGGTCGTGGCGCTAGCAGATGCGCACGATGGACAGAAGCTTTAGTAGTTCTTGCAACTACAGCAGGGAAGTCGACGCTACCAAACTGGATGGTAGCTCCAGTATTTCCGGTTTCTATGACAGCATTAGCCAGCTGGATCCTGGCTCCTCGTCCTAGTTGGACGGTCATCGGCGTGTTCTGTAGATCCATCTGCATAGATGAAAGGCAAGGGTTAGTAATCAGAATCTGATACATCACCCCGCACTTTCAAAACGCAGAGACTTGCACAGAACACAAAAACACAAATAGACAAAAATCATTAGCATAAACAAGCAATAAAAATAATTTTAAAATTATGCCGAATGCCGAACGAATTTGTTGAATGATCATTTTTAAAGACTCAAAATCTTGAGTACGAGTTGATATGGCCGCTACTATAGCACTGATATGACTAGCCATAGATGGAAAGAGAAACCATTCCCCAGCGGAGTCGCCAGAAATCTGTGGGCTCCGAAAATTCGGCCCCGGCCTCCGCTCGCGCTTCTTATTCGGCGAGGGAGTTTTAACTGAATAAGTTCCGAGGTAAATTTTGGAAGGCAGATGGGTTTGTAGATAAGACACTACCCAGAGATTTCGCCCTCATTTTGCGAGGACTTTATGATCTGAGTTCTGATTTCCTATAGGCGCAAGCCCCTATAGTTAATTACCCCTCCCGATCACGAGAGAGAACTTTCGATTAAGGCTAGTCGTCAATCAGATACGTAGAGAATACGTGTTATCTGGCATATAGTAGCAGCAATGAGTTTGGATTTTGGGTTGAAAGAGTTTGATATTTAAAATAGAAATTTTCACCATCTTGCACTTAAAGCGGATGGTGGGGGGATGGATGATGGGCCCGATCAAGATCCCATGGTTCCGTCGTCCCGGGCCATCGTGGTCCCTGGTCTACTTAGTCAGAGGAGGTAGTCGACCCAACCTGACAGAAGGATCCTTGTCGGCAGCCATGGGTTGCTTCGTCCAAGGGGACCTTGTAGAGCCGGGTTGGATGTTTGTCTAAGGGGACAAATTTGAATCCACCTTAGCTGACAGAGGGCTTTGTGCCCTATCGATCATATCCTATTGATTCATATCTCAAGGATTTAACGACATTAAGGAGCGTATCGGCTCTGGCCATAACCGCTATCTGTGGTGCCATTTGGCGGCAAAACCACTTGGTTCAGAGGGCCCCGGGTCATAACCGTTTACCTGCAGTGCCATTTGGCGGCGAAACTGCCGGTTAGAGGACACGTACCACGTCCTTACTGGCAAGAGATTATTTGAGAATGGATCCTAGTGATATTTTCGACTAGGCATTTGGCTCTTTTGTGAGTTAGAGTAAATTTCAATTTGTCCGCCTCGGCAAACTATTGCGGAGGGCGGATGGATTTTGCTTCAAGTGCATTGATGGATTTATTTCATTTTTAAATATTTTTGGAATTTTGGAATTTTGTGGAATTTTGGATTTTCGGGTATTTGAGTGGAGCTTTGGACTTTGAATATTTGGGAGACATTTGAAAATATTTGAGAACCCCTCCGGTTGAGATCTGCATTCAACACGGCCATCATCGGGGTGTTTGGGGTCATTCCCATTTGTTGATTGAACCTTGTCGACCCTATCAACTTATCGATAGGGGATCGGGTTTCTCGTATGCTTTGTGCATTTGTTTATGAATTTTCTTGATTTTAGGTATTGAAGGCCTAAAAAGAATGTATTTAAACAAATACACCGGTCACTACAACCGTGTATTCGTTTAAAGGTTCGAACCCTGTCGACTTCTATTGATCCATATAGAAGGATCGGGTTCGAACTAGAATCCACTTATCGACCCGCGCAGCATCCCTAGGCGTCACGTGTGTACCAATAACACGCTCGCCGGGGCCCATGCGGGTTAAGATTATATACCCCATTAGTGTACCTATGTGTATACAAACTATTGTGCACGTGCGGGGGTATTCTTGGAATAGACGCCTTCTGTCTGCTTGTATGAATATTGCAGATCCGGTGGCGTAGCAGCTTCTGGATAGAATTGTTCGCTGCTTCGTACAGGTAGACTGTCGTGCACTATTTGTTAATTTTTGTAGGCGGGTCATAGTGCACTAACTAATCTCCTGCCTCAGTTGTAGAAACTCGTAGGAACTTGTGGTCTTTATGCATTCTTCTGTGATTTTGATCTTTATAATACAGCCACTATTGTTGGAGGTAGATGTATTCATCCTTAGACTGAAGTTGACTACAGGATACTGCATTTACTGTAGTCTTTATGTACTTACCCCTTAGTGGCATGTGGCACATACATCTGTCTTCGTAGAGAGCTTGTACGTGTTGCAGATCTTTAATCCTTGCTTGCATGTGGATCAATATGCTTGTTTGTATATTGATGCAGATTTTTAGAGTGTTGTAAGGCAATCATTTCATATGCTAGATATCCTTCATACCATGCTCACGAACATGTTGTATCATTTGTGGCATGAAATTGTATGTTTGTAGGGATGATTGAGCACATTCACTTTGTATACTAACACTGACTGTTGAATGGATTGCATTCATCACTAATCTTCCTATGCATGTTGATTGACAATTTACAACATTTGACTATATGTCATTTAGTACTTGTGGTGCTCGTTGTTTGTATCTGCGAGGTATCTGATGTAGGTTGTAGGGGAGCTATTGCATTCTTTATATATGGTCATTAATGAGTTTATTAACTTCATTGTGTGTTTGTTATTGTCACCCATGAGTGACCCTTCATTCATCATCAACTATGAAGTTTCGCTTGCTTGACTTGTTATTGCATTCATATCTTGAAAGCCCACCATCAAGAGTATCAACTTCTTTCATTTGTAGGAGGGTAGTATATTTGTCCCTATGAACGTATGTGCATTGATCATCACCATCCTCATTTGACTTGCATGTTATTCATTCTGATGTATTTGAATGATCATATCTCCCTTTATCAAGTTAAGATTAAGTTCTTTATCATTATGGGTTCAATTCCTCGTAGCCACAAATTCAAGCTTAGCTTGTTGAAGTCAATGTGCAACTCTGCAAATCTTCCTCATCTGATTAAAATTTGGGCTCATTTTGTTTAGTATTCTAGAACATGATTTGCTTACAAGTCCAAAAACATGTTTAAGTTCAATGTCAAAAGTTCATGTCCACAAGTCCTCTGCTTGAGTTCAAGTTCAAATGCATGTCCCCTGCTGTCCTTGTAGAGTTTAAGCCCGAGTTCAAATCGGGTTTACTTGAGTTCAAATTTATTTAGGTCAATTAAATCAAGTCCACAAGTCCTATTTTGCTCCAAGTTTTTGTCTGTATTTCAAACAAAATTTCGGCAGCCTCCCGGCGTCTCCCCCGTTTAGGGGAAAAACCAAGAGACCGCCTACCCGCCACGTCAATAAAGACGTGCACGGTTGGTGTTGGTGAGACACCGCGGCAGTGATTTTTTTGTTTTTCTCCCACCACAGCCAACAAAGGCGTGCATGGGGTTTTTAAAAAGCATTTTTTTATGAAAAGAGGCAGTTTTGCTTTCCCCCCGCTTGGGGGTACTTATAAGTGACCCCGCTTCGCCACACGTGCCGCACCGGGGTTCCATCCTACCACGGCCAACAAAGGCGTGCATAGGACAGTTCTCCGATTTGCCACGAATATTGAAGTAGGGTTTTGAGTTTTAAAAAAAAATTTATACCTTCGTGGAGTCGTCGTGGTTGGCACATGGATCGGGGGGTCACTCACCTACCTCGTCGTAGGCGTCGCACCGGGTTCCCTCCTACCACGGCCAACAAAGGCGTGCTTAGGTGGTTTGCCGGTCCGACGCGAACGCCGAGGAAAGAGAGTGGAGGGGAATTATTTAAAATTAATTTAAAATAAATTAATTATAATTAAATTTAATCATAATTAATCATAACTATTATTATTTAATTATTATTAAAAATATATTTAAAAATTAATTAATCTAATTATATTTAATTATAAATAATTATTAATTAATTAATAAAATAAAACAATCATTCATAATTAAATTAAATTAATTATAAATGACTATAATTATTCATTAATTAACTATAATTAAAGTAATTAAATATAAATAATTAATTATATTTAAATATAATTAATAATAATTAATTAACATTATGATAATTAATTATAACTAAATTAATTTAATTATAACTAATATGATTTTAATTAATTTTAAAACAATTATAATAATTATAATAAAAATAAAACACTTCCCTCCCCCCATCAAGCTCTCTGTTTGGGCATTTTTACGGGACTTGGCCGAAGCAGCGAGCAGAGGGGAGAAAGTTACTTACGCAGCCAGTGAGCTCCCGTTCTTGTCTCCGTTCAAAATGTCGTAACTTCCGATCGGAACAGGAAGGAGGGATGCGGGTTCGACTGAAGGGAGAGGAAGGTAAGGGGAAACCTCTCTCTCTCTCTCTCTCTCTCTCTCTCTCTCTCGGGATCGGGCTCGGCGGGAGGAGGCGAGCTCGCCTGGGTGAGGTCGGACTGGATGAGGGTCGGTCGGAGTGGAGCAGGCGCTTGGGAAGGAGATCGGTGGAGAGGTTTCGGCTCTGGTCGTGGAAACAGAGGGAGGATCGGAGCTGAGGGGTTGCGGATTTGCGAATGGGAGAGAGTCGAGAGCAGAAGAGCAGCGTATGGGAGGAGTTCGGTCGATATTTAACGATGCATTTGGGCATTCGACCGAGGAACTGCCGCAGGATTTGAGCAGGAATCGCGTGAACTGAGCGATGTCAGCGCCGAACCATGTCAGATATGCGGGATTTCTTGCGGGAATTCAGGAGATTTGGGCGGCTTCTCGACATATACGATGTATGCCATTTTTGTTATTTCTTTCTCTTTTTGTTCTTTACACAGAGGTCAACAGTTGGGAAGGTAGTATTTTGATCCGCTTACCATTATGCTCAAACACAAGTGTTCGTCCTCACGTAAATGTGGACATTATTGTCAAATAGCCATGGGCGGCCAAGGATAATTTGACCTACATCCATAGTCAGAACGTCACACCAAATCTTTTCTTGATATCCTACGAACTCTCTAGGAATAAGGCTTCTCTCTTTAATCTCTGAAGCATTCAAGTTAATCCAAGCAACCTTATAAGGATTCGGGTGGGGTGTCATTTTCAGGTTGAGTTTAAAAATCATGGTGGACGAGACAGCATTGATATAGCTCCCACTGTCAATGATAACCTTGTAGTTCTTGTCTCCAATTTTGGTAAATGTGTGGAAAATGACGTTGTTCGCCAATCATCACTCGGCTTAGGTTGGGACAAGGCACATCTTAACGACTTGCAGATCAATAGTGTCCTCTTCGCAGAAGAAATCATCTTCATTGTCGACGTGATGGATCAAATTAGTGTCGGGTTCTTCATCTTCATTTACGCCTTCCTCGATTATGGTAACCTTGTATGGACTAGAACATTGTGAGGCAATATGTCCATATCCATGACACGTAAAGCATTTAGTTCCCGCAGGGGTTTTGGGTGTTTCCCGTTCAGGGGTTTTATTCTTATGGTCGGGGTGGGGTTAGAATTGTCAAGTAGTGGGACGACTAGTTATGGATCCTGAAGGCTTGTTTTGGGATTGATTAGAGGAACATTTAAAAGTATTTGGTCGGGAATCTTGGTTCCTAGAATAGGTGTGGTTCCTGGATTCTTCTAGATCTAACACAAGACTACATGGAGCTTCAAGAGTAGTAACTCCTCTAGCAAACAATTCATTCCTAAGGTCTTCCCTTAGTCCAGCCCTAAACATGGACAGAAGTTGGGCTGGGGTGGTGGTTTCCTCGCCATTACAACTGATCATGAAGTCATCAAAAACAGATATATAGTCTTTCACGGGCTTACTACCCTGGGTCAATCTATCCCAAAGATTTAAAAGTCTGGGGTAGTAGGAGGGAGGGAGATAGTTTTGTTTGAGCTCCTGCTTCATAGTTCTCCAATCAGTGATGGGGTATTCTCCTTGAGTCTCCCACATATGTTCAATTTTAGTTCTGTACTGACTAGCTATATCAGTTAACTTCATTTCGGCAAATCTAACTTTTCTCGCCTCCAAAATATTATACCACTTAAAATAGCTATCCATACCCTTAAGTCAGTCTAGAAAAACTTGAGGGTCTAGGGTGCCATCGAAAGAAGGGGCTTCTATGTGGATATTTTTAAGAAGTTGGGCGTCATTATCTCTCCGAGGTGCCTCATGCCCTACAGGTTCCTGATTAGGTCTAGGGTTATGACAATAGTGATCTCGAGGAGGTTCATATTTAGTTCGATTCCCTCCACATAAGGAGAATGAGGCCTGAAGGTCTGTATAAATTGTGGGGTGTCCTAATCGTTCGATGTTATCCAAATGCTCTCCAGCTTGTCTTCTAAAGTCAACTAATTCTTCCTGAGTTTCTCTAATTTGTTGGGTAACCGTCCCTAATTGATCTACAATTAGGTCTAAGGTCTGATGAATTTGCTCCGGATCCATGGGTAAGATACTAGAGGCAATTAGGGAGTTTGCAAGGTTGAGGACAACACTTAAACACCTACTTAGACTCACCTAATGCTCACTAAAAGGCGCAGGAAATGAAGAGACAGCAAGCTAAAACATTAAGTTAATTTGTCTATATGTGATTAGGAGGGTTGTTGGGTTGAGGGAAGCACTTAGACGTATGAAACAATGAACCTAATACTTGCTAAATGCGGCTGAAATGTAAAGGACAACAAACAAACAACTTGAAATTAAATTATAAATGGAATGCTATGCAGAAACTCAACTTAAAGATTACTAGGATGGGTTATAAGCTAAGTTCTAACAAATGCCAATGAACAAATCATGCTCTGGTACCAAGATGATGTGAAACATACAAGTGAACAAGAATTGTTTTTGAAAATTAATAATAATTTGAACTTTACTTTGCTAATTAAAAAAAAAACTTGTATTTCACCAAGTTGGAATCTTAGAATTTTACGTTAGAAGATTAAGTAGTAGCAAGCGATTGCAGAGGAGATTTACAAGGCTCTTGCATGTAACACAAAAATAAGAAAGTAAAACTAATGGCAATGAAGCAATATTCCACTGCGTAACAACAAGAAGTTTTCTCATTGAGTTCCTTTACTCTCTCTCTTGAAGTTGGGTTTTAGTAGAGAAATGGTAGAAGCAACCCTAGAGATGCTACCACAAGACAAGTGCGCGTAGGATCTTGTTCGCCGGAGAAGTAGCCAGAGGAGGAGGGGTAGGTGGTCGGCCGATGACTTACTAATGTACTGTTGGTCTTTATTCGTCAATCATCTCAGCAAGTTGATAGAGTATGCGGTCGACGCAGGCTGAATAATACTTACAATCATTAGGTATTTAATCTTTCAACTCTTCATATGTAGTAGTCTTTAAGATAAAACTTTGAAAGTAATATTATAATGCAGACTATTCTATCGTACTGAAAGAAAATGCTAAATTTTGAATTTCATAATCATAATTACCCACTTTGAACTTTTCAGGCCTTCGGCGTAGGATACAACCTCGAACCTCTCTCCAAATCTCTAATATCAATCAATAAAGTTTTCATGAACTTATTTTATCAAAATAAAACTCAAGAATAGTTTTATAATAGAAATTACTTACAATGGGATTTCCAAAATTTCCCAAAATCTTTCTTCCTCTTCCAAAACTCTCTCTCCTTGATTTCAATTCCTTCTTTTCTTTCAAGGAATAATGTTTGCTTTAGAAGAATTAAAAGAATGGGATTTATACAAAATTTTGGGAAGAAAAATACCACAAACTTTTTCCTTCTTTCTCTTTGGTCGTTCCTCTCGTTCGTTGCAAATTCTCCCAAAATAACACTCCTTTAATGGTAGAAATGAAAAGGAATGATCAATTCTTATCCTCCAACGCGATCGACTGCTAAAAATGGCGAAAGAAAAACTCGAAATCCCTCCTTCGCACGTTCGGTTGTCCGCCCGCTCTCTGTTCGTCGTTCCGTTCTCGAATAGCGACCCTTCCTGGGTCGCGACTCTAATAATAGGCGGGTGAAGTAGCCAGTTCTAATAATAGGCGGGCGATTCTAATTTTCGGCCCCCAACCGGTTCATAACGTGCCACCACAAGACAAGTGAACATAAGATCTTGTTCACCGGAGAAGTAGCCAGAGGAGGAGGGGTAGGTGGTCGGCCGATGACTTGCCAATGTCCTGTTGGTCTTTATTCGTCAATCATCTCGGCAAGTTGATAGAGTATGCGGTCGACGCAGCTTTCCACATAATCCTTGTATTCCCAGTTTGGATCAAAGAAATGGGATAACAAAACATTGATTTCTCCTTGAGCGTTGTAAGCGAATCCGTGGTCGAACTCAGGGCCGGCCATGCATCAATGGTAGGAGGAGAGAGCTTGTCTTCTCTTCTTTGCTTTAAAACTCATGAAGGATTTAGGGTTTCCAAGGGAGCAAGGAGAAGGGGAAAGGTCGGCGGCCAAAGAGGAAGAGGGGGAAGGCTTGGGTTATGTGAGATCTAGGTCTAGGGTTTGGAAGAAGTGACTGCCAATAAATATGAAATTAATTTTAGATTTGAATAATTTGGGAGGGAATTGAATTTGAAAATTGATTTCAAATTCAAATAAGACTTAGAGTTTAAAGAAGGAAAACCATGTGGAGCCCAATGAGGGGGCTGACGGCATGAGGAGGGAATTGGGGAGGGTTTTAAAACTTCCAAACAAGTCTTGTAATTTTTGATGGAGAATAATAAATCCAATCTAATTTAAATTTAAATTAGACTTAGATTTATACACTTTCCTAATTTAGAATTTGCAAATATGAAAATTATTTGAAATTCAAATTTGAATTTCAAATAATCCCCAATCCTTCCTTTCTTGCTTGAGCTAATTTAGGAAACCATTAAGATGATTGGAATCATCCTCATGGTGGGTAGCATGGAGGTGGGTCGGCAGCAAGGGGGGAGAGGGGTATGTTGGCGTCGGGTGGAGGTGGGGAGGAGAGCTAGGGATCAAGTGGTTGGGTGATGAGGGAGAAGTTGTCGGCGGTTGGGGTCAGGGAAGCTTGCGGCTGGTTGTTGGAGGTGTAGAGGGCCGGCCGGTTGGGGAGAAAGAACATGGAAAAAAATAAGACACGGACTCTTCCAATGACTGGTGGGTATTGTGCTTGCCCTCACTATGGGCTTTCTTCTCTCTAGTGCACACATCATATGATGAAGACAAACATCAAATTTCATTTAATCATTCATTAACCTCTTACACAGCATAAGACCACTATATATAGGTCTCAATCACAAAGAAAAGAAAAGTACTCAAATGCCCTTAGGGCTACAATAAGAAAACACTTTCTATAGAGGTAAACTAGAAAAACTAAAATGCTAAATAAATAAAACATAAAATACATCAAAAGTAATGACTCCAAATCGTTGCCGTCGATCTTCGATTTCGTTGTCAGTACACGTCAGAATCTCTGAGTGATGTCCTCATCATCAAGTCTTAGGCGTTTACAAGATTTGCAAGTTTGAGTTAGCCTATTACCACCGGCGAACCCTTGAGCTCTGGAAATAGGTGCTAAATGCTAAAATAGCTCGAGTTCCTCGAGAATTGAACACCAAAGCAGATTACTTGTCCAAATTGGCCAAGAAAATGTCAAATACCAACGAGGTGAGGCCTATATTCGTTGAAGTTTACAACTGTCAGCACCACAAATCCAAAAATGTGTGTTGTGATACACGTTTGTCAATGACACACTGTACCGATAAGCTTTTGATCAAATGTGGCTAAGGTGCGTAGGGACCAAGGAAGCTGATAAAGTATTAGTAGAAGTCTATAAAGGATTTTGTGGTGCACATCAGTCATGTCCCAAAATGGCCGTTAAAATCAAGAGAATGTGTTACTATTGACCAACAATGGTGACGAATTGCATTGACCAAGCTAACAAGTGCCATGAGTGTCAGATTCACAGTGATTATATTCATCAGCCGCCAAATCCACTACACCTGACAGTAGCATCCTGACCATTTGAATGCTGGGGAACTGATATAATTGGACCGATAGATCCACCATCGTCGTCGGACATCGCTTCATACTAGCAGCAACAGACTAATTATCTAAGTGGGTAGAAACGGTTCCCTTTAAAGAAGTCACATCAGAGCACGTGATTAACTTTTTCACCCATAATGTGTTCCACAAATTTGGTATGCCGCGCCGCGTGATCTCAGTAATGGCACAACATTCAAGAGTACTAAAATCTATAAATTTTTTTAGCGACACAAGATTGATTGACGATAATTGTCGATACACAATCCAAGGGCAAATGACTTGGCAAAGGCCTTTAACAAGACGTTGGTGAAACTGTTGAAGAAAATTCTCGCCAAAAATAAAAAAAGGGTGGTACATGAAAATAGCGGAGGCATTATGGATGTATCGTACTAGTTACAAGATGCCAACCAAAGCCACTCTCTACTCACTAGTGTTTGGCGTCAAAGCTGTATTACCATTAGAGATAGAGCTACCATCACTCTGTGTAGCCATCAAATTCGATCTGACTTAGGAGCATAATTGATGCATTTAGATTTTTGCATTATTTTTGTTTTGAACAATATTAGTTATATTTTCTAGTTTTTTGTTTTATTTTTAAGCTATCCAATGATGGTGGTAAATCCAATGATCATGGTAGGAAAAGGTTTGGGTTATGCTTACATTGGGTTTGCTGGCTTTGGGGTCCACCTTGTCCTTTGGGCTATTTGCTGGTTTCTAGAGGGCCTTGGCTGTTTTCAGTTTGAGCTTGGTTTGTTGAAATTCTAGTTGTGCCAGCTCATTATGATCATTTAGTGGTGAAGCTCATTATGAGCTGATGTTTAGTTATGAAATTTAAAGTAAGGGAGCTAGATTTGGTGAGTGGAACTTGTTCTTTCATATTCTATTTGAATTGGGGCTACTGCAGTCTTTTCTCTGGATTTCTCTCCCACAGTTTGCTGCTGTTGTTGCCCCCTCGGTTCTCTGCCCCTTTATTGCCGTGACTTCCCCCTTTTCTCCCGTGAAATGTGTAGTTGCTGGACCCGATATTTGGCTCTTGGTTTCTTGTGCTGGAGTCGTGGCTTTCCTTGTGAACTGCTGTGCCGTTTGGAATTTCTGTACAAAAATCTGATGGGTTACGTGAATTTACCTAGTTCCGTGGCCTTGTTCTGCTTGGAAATTGCTGTGACTCTTAGGATTTCAACAAAGGGACTTTTGTCCTTTCATTTCTATTATTTTTATATGGGGATTTGAAGGGTTTTTGGGCTGTTAAGTTTCCCCTCTATTGCCTATATATATGAGATGCTTTGAGATGAAATGGTTGGTGAATATTGAGAGCAAATTGCTATAACCTGAGGGTTTCTTTGGAAAAAGCTTGAGAGCTTTGTTCCATTTCTTCTTCTACTTCTATGGAAATCCTGCGGGCTCTTTCCACCCTTCTTTGGCTTCTAACCTCTTTCTTCTCTACGCAAGTTCCACTCCACTTGTATCTTTCTTCTAGTTTCGTTGGTGAAGTTTGTTGGCTATTTTGGTGAAGTTGTTGGCTGTTTTGGTGAAGTTGTTGGCTGTTTTGGTGGCATTTGCTGGAGGAGTTTGGTAGGACATTGGAACCCCTAAATCCTAAACCCTTGGTTTGCATATCTAAACCTTATTTTAATATATATTCCTACAATTGATGCATGTGAGGAGTCCTCTTGTAGGATGTTCCGAGGATAGCGTTTTCTTTAATTTTGTTTTGTTTCTTTTGCTAACTTCTTTTGTTGGATGATTGGTTTTTTCTTCTAATCTTAATTTAGTCATTTTATTTAGCCTATTTTGTTCTCCAAGTGGTGTCTTAAATTTCTAAAAAGTGAGTCTTGATTCTCTTTGTTCTCTCTTTGTGTTTTTATTTCAAGTTGCATACATCAATAATGCTCTATTGAGAATGGAAGAATTTGATGCGTTTGATGAAGTCAGACTACAAGCTCAATAAAACTGGGAAATCTATCGGGTGAGGATAATAGAATCATTTGATCGAATAGTGCGTCATCGAGCATTTCAAGAAGAGGAATTAGTCCTGATGTTGAGAAGGTAAATGGTTCGATCCAACAAGCCCAACTATGACTGGATCGCTGGTAGCTCTGTCTACTCAACATGCCGTAAGAAAGGCAGTAGTAGAGGAACCCCCATTTCCGCAACCAGGGGACGAAATCTACCAAATCTTAGCTCTCCCAATTTGATGAATTTAAGTTATTCAGATTAAAGTTTCCTCAAGTAGTTAAGGATCAAGATACTGCCCATATTTGATACTATCAACCGAATCTGAAACATGCAAATCCTTCAACAGATTCATAAAGCACCAAGCAGGATCGAAGAAATTATTTTTCAACAACTCCGTGACAGCACGAAGCAAAAGTCTGAAGAAATGATCCCAAAGTTCATGTAAGGCCTAAGACTAAACTAAGAGGATTCTGTCATCAACAAGTTTGTTATGCACAAAGCTTTGGACCGATGACTTCTCGCCATCGACCTAATATAAACCTAAAAGGGTTTAGGTCACTAACATATACTCCTTCATCAAGCCTGTCAAAGCAAGAAGTAAAAGACAAAAGGTAGGCAAATCCTCTGACAAGTCGATAAAGACAAATCTAGTAATCCTTCATTATATTTGCAGCACAAAGCACAAGACAGAAGAAAGCAAAATCTCAGGACTCAAGCTAAATCTAGAAAAAGAAGTCTCTTAGATGGCATCTACAAATGTCCCTAAAGACTAGGGGCATTTTAAATATTTATTTGAGTCGACATCACGCCGCATGCTGAGAGCCCCAAATAAATTTTTAAAATTTTTTGCTAAAATAAAGTTAGAGGGAAGGATGAGAGATCCTTCGTAAATTGAATGTGCCATCAGCAAAAAGTATAATTTGAACAAGATATAAACAGTACAAGAGGTAACAAAGTCCCACCGGCTGATGAATCTACAAAATTCAGATAAGTCTCGAACGATATCAACAATATACAACAGAAATATTATATATACACATGAGCAGTCATAAAAAGTGATAGAAACTAATGTGGTAGTGGTATCAAAAGAAGAATAGAAAGTGAAAATGCTATATACTACCATCAGTCTACAAAGTGCTACTCTAAGAACCTATATATGAAGTTTTCTATCACACTCTTATAGATCCCTACTTGACCAAGAGCAAACATATCAACTATATTAATGATTACAATGCATCTAAAGAGCTACGAAGATATCGAAATTGATTCTTAAAGATCTATAGTATGAAAATGTTAGCGTAATATCCAAACAAGCTCTTGGAGATCCGCAAGATGAAACCTTTAGTGTGACATCTAGAGACAACATGCAACAAACGTGATTCGCTTTAGATGCGAACCACATTTATTGGGGGGTATTTGTTGACCTCAACAGCAAATAAAAAAAAGGAAAAAAATCATCTTCAAAATCAAATGAAAATCCATATAATCCCGAAAATTCTACAGAAATCTCGTTACCTGACCGACCGGCACTGCTAGATTGCTTCTCCGTGATTCCTGTAGGAGTTTCGTTGAATCGTACTCTTTTTACGTCGCTAAAAAGTGCATTCTAGGCTCTCAATTTGTTTCTTCGACTGTTCCTCCCTTTGTCGAAATCCACAAACATTTTCTTCTTCCTCTCGCTCATTTTTCCCGCATACAGAACCTCCCGAGCCTTCTCATTCCTTGCCGATTCCTCCAGCCCAGCCACCAAGCCTTAACCATGACTCCAACACCTCCACTCTACTTCTTCCCCTACAGTGAAGCTCCTGACCATCCATCCATATTCCAAATCTCAACCTCCTGTTGCCTCTTCCTATAGCCTATGATACACCGACACTTCTCCTCAAAGAGGCGTGCAGTGTCCGACACGACACTCGTCCGACACTCCTCCGACACGTGTCGGATACACCGAAAATGTGTCCGATTAAAAAATATTAAATGCAAATTGGACACGTGTATCTTAAATATTTTATGAATTTTTTAAAATATAATTTCTTGTATTTTGCGGGATTTAAACTAAATTTCTTATTTTCTATCCACAACATCAAATCAACGTCCGCACTTAATACCCAATCATCGAATATTCTCATTTTAATCTCTTTTTGGCAGTGAAGGTATTTTAATCTCCTCTCTCGGTGACTGATAAATGACATCGACGCCTGACTCTCGACGCTTGAAATATTAATTGTTGTTTTTTGAAACTTACCAAAAAAGCTAATGTACATGCTCGGTACCGCTCCGTACATGCTTGATACCTCTAGGTACAAGCTCGGTACTGTTAGGTACATGCTCGGTACCGCTCAGTACATGCTCGGTACCGCTAGGTACATACTCGATACTGCTCGATATCTTTCCATACAAATAATTTACGAACTTTAAAAACAAGCAAAACTTCATAATTACTCTTACCCTGACAGGTCGAAACCCACTAGGGAAGAGCCCCATTGGATCCTGAAAGATCGATATATTATTGTATTCATGTTGTCTTATTATTGAGATGTTTTGATTTCACTTCATATCAATTATAATTTCTATGTTGAAGGATAATAGTTCAAATAGAGAATATCCATTATGATTTAGGAGGAATATAATCTTCGTCTTCTATCATGGAAAACCTCACTTTATATGACATGTGATAATAAGATGTGGGATGTTACTGGAGATGGGTTCGAGTGCCTTGATGATATGAGATTATTAGAGGTTGCAATTCTTTCTCTAGATGAACCAGAGTTGGAAGCAATGATATTCAATGATGATGATATTGATGGTCAAAAATCAACATCTGAACCTAATTCTATCATTCCCTCTATTGAGTAGTTAGACCTTCATGTTGTACTAAATGGTTTTTTGCTTATATTTTTGTGGTTGTACTGATATTTTGTACTAAAAATTTTTATGTTATAAGCTAAACAAGTTATCATAAAATTGATTTATTATTCTTTGTCATTTTTAATATAACGTCGTCTTAATTTCTATATATTATATTAAAAAATTATTATGTCGTGTCCACGCCGCACCCGTGTCCTATATTTTTAAAAAATGTCGTGTCCCGTGTCCGTGTCGACGTGTCCGTGTCGGTGAATCATAGCCTACAGCCTTCCCCATTTACAAACCCTTCACAACAACCCGATCTTCTCTGATCTTCTGTACCCAGTCCGACCAAAGCTGACCTAGCCTCTACCTTGTTCGATCTCCACCTTCAGCCGAGCACTCTAACTCGACAGATCCTCTAAGCTTCTCACTTCTCTCGACGCTTGACCTCCCTCTCTTGCCCTGTTCGCAAACCAACTATCTACAAAGAATAAGACAGAGAGAGAGAGAGAGAGAGAGAGAGAGAGCTTCATACCTAGCCTTGCCCGCCTCCTACTCATCAAGTCTAGCCGAAATCTCCTACTGCCCTACCCGACTACTTTAAGAGATTAGGTATACACTATTTCTTTTTGTTTCTTTCTTTAGCACTAACTATTATTAATTAGTATTATTTTAGTTATTCTTATTATTATCTATTATAAATATATATAATATGTTATAATATAAGTATATACGTGTATATATACTTATTTAAAGTATTGTATTATATATATATATATATATATATATATATATATATATATATATATATATATATAAATATAATGCACAAAAAGAAAAGAAAAATGATGCAAAAAA
This sequence comes from Dendrobium nobile, assembly GCA_022539455.1. Taxonomy (NCBI): domain Eukaryota; kingdom Viridiplantae; phylum Streptophyta; class Magnoliopsida; order Asparagales; family Orchidaceae; genus Dendrobium; species Dendrobium nobile. Next base: position 10,909,718 of record CM039723.1, on the reverse strand, counting down.
CATAAAAAAGAGAAAAAAAGAAAAGAATATGCACAACCTCGCAATAATACAAAGGTATACCCCCCCGATCCCTAAAACTCTGAGAGCCATCTCAAAGATTGCAACGCGATAAAATAACCACTTATACACGCGTTTGTTAGCGTGGTGGGAGGAAGTGCGTCACGGTGCTAGCAATGAAGCGGGTGTTCCTAAAGCCCCATTTCTGCTTTCGCGGCATAGCGGAGAACCGCCTATACACATTTTTTTAGCATGTTGGGATGGGAACCTGGTACGGTGTCTATGGTGAGGGGGGTTACTTATAAGTACTCGTATGTGGGAAAATATTTGTGTTTTCAATCATCTACCCTCGCCGACCCCATACACGCCTTTATTGCAAATGGTGGGAATTGTTGACCTTTACATACATGTCAAATCCAATGCAAGTGGCTTCCATGTCACCTAAATCTTTATTAAATCCCTCAAATGGTAGCAGCTGCCACATCACCCAAAACCTGCTAGTATCCTACTCAAATCCTGCTGTAACAGCCCCCAAAACCTGCTAGTATCCTGCTCAAATCCTGCTGTAACAGCCCCCAAAATCTGCCCTTATCCTGCTCAAATCCTATTGTACCAGCCCCCAAAATCTGCCCTTATCCTGCTCAAATCCTGCTGTACCAGCCCCCAAAATCTGCCCTTATCCTGCTCAAATCCTGTTGTACCAGCAGCCCATATCCTGCCAAAAATCTCTGTCAAATCCATCAAAACTGCAGCTGCCCTGTCAAAGTTTTGCTCCATACCTATAGCAGCCACCTGTTTTTGTCAGGCAAGTGGAAACAAAAATAAATAAATAAATAAGGGCTTATCATGTACTCCTAACTGATCCCTCTCATCTCTATATATACACACACAAGCCCCTACTCCTATTTGCTTGGTTCCTGCAGCTCTCCACGTGAAACTTCCCACTACTAGCAGCTCCTACACCTTTCATCCTATTCTCCCTTTTCTTCTTCAGCAAAACCACTCCACAACACCACAACAACAAGCCTCAAGCTTCCCTTACCTTACACACGAAGCATACAACAGTCCCTCCTTCCTCTCAACTACCTGATCTCAACTCCAACTCCATACAACTACAAATCACCTCATACTTCATCCCTACAACAGCAGTGCCCTCTCCACCAACTTGATCTCCAATACACAGCAGCCACTATTTCCAATTCCCTTCCATCCTCTGCCTAAACAACCAACTACACCTACATCACCTCCACCATTTTTCATTCTTCCCCATACAGCACCTGCCATCTCCTCCATTCAAAGGCCAAAACTCTCATACTCCAAAGCCCACTAATAGCTCTCTTTTCTCTCTATTTTACACTCCAACAGCAGCCCACACTCCAACCTACAACTGCCTTCCTCTATCTTTTGGCAGCAACATCACGTGGAAGCCTACTGCACACACACTCCACCTCCACAATAGTAGACTTAAATCCAGAATCTGTACCAAAACATCCAACTCCACACTAATAGCCCACCTACATTTGCATTCAGCATTCAGCCCACTCTCTAGATAGCACCTTTATCACTTCAAATACACTATCCAACCTACAAACCTCAAGCAACCAGCCCTAATAACATAAAAGGGCTCACTATTTTCTCTGATTTATCACACCAAATTTACAGCAAACCATTCAAACAACCCATCAAAGCCCAACTTCACCGCCGTTGAATGCAAAGGTATAAAAACTTCTAACTCAAAGATTCTTTTCTCGTGGCTTGTAACGGGCCGGCAAACCCCCTACGCGCTCACGTAGCGTTGTAGGGAGGGAAACCGGCGTAGCGCTTGCGGCGATTTAAGAATCCCTCTTCAATGCTAGCAACGAGCCGGCAAACCCTTTAGGCGCTCAAGTAGCGTTGTAGGGAGGGAAACCGATGCGGCGCTTGCGGCGGAGAGGATAAAAAAATGTGTTTTCTTTATTTTTTTTATATATAAGTACCCCCGAACGCCCACGTGGTGTAGAGGGGGGAAATTTGTGTTTTTCTAACATTTGCCTTCTTCTTATAATAATAATTAAAAAAACACCCTTAAACGCTCACGTAGCGGGCGGGGATAAAAAAAATACAAAATGCGACTGCGGTGTCATTTTTGACACCTACCTGAAGCGCTCATGTAGCGTCGAGGGGAAGGTTGCCTTTTGGTTTTTTCCCTAAACGGGGGAGACGCCGGGAGGCTGCCGAATTTTGGATCGAAGATCCAAGGACTTAAAAAAAATGAACTTGCAAGTGGATTTGATTGAACTCAAAAGAACAATTGCAAAGAACTTTTGACTTGAAATTGTAGTTTGGGACAACTACAAGAGAACTTGATTTGAACTCATACTCGAACTTGCAAGATGAACAGTGGCATGACTTGAACATTTGAAATATTTGACTTGGACTGCAGAAGACTTGTTTTGAACTTGAATTCAATCAAAATATAAGAGGTTCGAATTCCCAAATGGGTTCAAAAGACTAAACTAGAACTTGAATTCAACATGACCACAAAGAAGCTTGGACATAGAGCTTGAATTTGCACTTTAAACTCAAACAAGAATGAGAACTTGAGTTGGTCATTTGAATTCAAGTAAGTACTTGATCATGTGCTTTGAACTTGGACCATGCAATATCAAGTGGGTTTTGATAATGAACTATAAATTGAATGATTCATAAGAATTCAAGTCGAACCATAACACAAGGAATTCAAATGACTCATAAGAGATTTGAACATTTGAATAAAGTGAAAGAAGACTTGATCTGGGACTATAATGGGCATGAACTCGAACTGTACAACATCAAGAAAAGCTTGGACTAAACAAGACTATAGCAGAACTTAAAATTTGAATATAAAGTTTGGAATGCAATTTGATACCTAAAATGAGACTTGTAATTTGGTAAGATGATAAAGTCAATCGTGCAAGCAAGAATAAGATAGAGGATGTGATGATAAGCTTGTAAGGTTTCCAATAGAATATTGGGGAATGATCACCTCAATAAAAGTGCAAATTCTATTCAACAACATCAAGTTTATCATGCATGCTATAAACCATTCTTGAAGACAAAGAGTTTACAGACATAGGTTGTCTACAAGCAAAATGAGAAGATCACAAAGGGGATGACCTATTTGCTGCCAATATGAATATGATCATTCATGATAATATCTACAAACAAATAACCTCAATTGCAAGCAAATACATTGATCAACAAAGGATCTATAATATGTGTAGTGAACTATTCATGAATAATATCAAGGATCATGCAACTGGTGATTTGAAATGATTGCAACGACGACAAAGAATATTTCATATACATAATAAGTCTGCAAGTGCTAATCAGTAACAAGCAGTAGATGCTACAATACCCTTATAGTCAGCAACTATGCAATGGTAGTTGAATGCATCGATTTTCAACAAATAGAGTTAAAGGAGCAAATATCTTTGGCAAAACATATCACCTACAAATGATGGCATCTGATGTGCAACATTCATATGAATCCTACAAGCAAGGCAGTAGCGGATGTACTGAAAGGACCCAAGTCCACAACGAAATGCATGAAGAAGGTGACAAATATAAGTTCCTACAGGCCGCTATAGGAAACCTGTTATACACCTAATATGTCATCTATAAAATGGTGCAAGGAAACTACAGTAGATATCAACATCTACTGACAAAGGCAGGAGATTAATTAGTGCACTATGATCCACCTACAGAAAACAACGAATAGTGCATGACAGTCTACCTGTACAAAGCAATAAACAACTCAATCCAGAAGCTTCTACGTCACGCCACCGGATCCACAACTTCTACGCAAGCGGACAGAAGGCGTCTATGAATACTTTCAAAGTACCACCGCACGTGCACCGTAGTTTGTATACACATAGGTACACTAAAAGGGATAAAAGCAATCATAAAATCCGCATGGGCCCCGACGAGCGCGTTATTGGTACACACGTAACCTCTAGGGATGTTGTGCGGATTATTAAATTTGAGCCCGATCCTTCTAAGTATGTAAAAGGAGTTGATAATGTTCAATTATAAAATACCCCCAAACACATGCATGGGCCCCGGCGAGCGTGTTGTTGGTACACACGTGACGTCTAGGGATACTGCGCGGGTCGATAAGTGAATACAAGTTCGAACCCGATCATTCTATACGGATCAATAGAAATTGATAGGGTTCGAACCATTAAACAAATATACGGTTGTAGCGATCGATATATTTGTTTTAATACATTATATTAGGCCTTCAATGCCTATAACAATATGAATTCACTAATAAGGGCATAAAACATACAAAATCCGATCCTCTATCAATAATTCGATAGAGTGGACAAGATTCAATCAATAAAAGAGAAATGACCCCGAACACGCCGATGATGGTCGTGTTGAATACAGATCTCAACCGGAGGGGTTCCCAATCAAATATCTCCCAAATATCCAAAGTCCATTTCAAATATTCCATAGCTCCACCCAAAATACCCATAAAAATTCAAAAATCCAAAGCTCCACCCAAAACTCTACAAAATTCCAAAAAATCTCAAAATCCCAAAAATATTTAAAAATGGAAATCAATCAGTAAAATAACTTAAAGCGAAACTTCATCCACCCTTCTGCGACAGTTTGCCGGGGTGGACAAATTAAAATTCACTTCAGCTTACATGGAGCTAATGCCTAGTTGAAAATATCACTCTGATCCATTCTCAAACAGTCTCCTGCCAGTAAGGACGTGGTACGTGTCCTCTAAACGGCGGTTTTGCCGCCAAATGGCACCGCAGGATAAACGGTTAGGACCCGGGGCCCTCTGAACAGGGACTACGATGGCCCGGGACGACGGAACCATGGGATCTTGATCGGGTCTCATCCATTCCCCCAGCATTCGCTTTAAGTGCAAGATGGTGCAATTTCTATTTTAAATATCAATTTTTCCAAATATCAATCATTCAAATTCCAATTCCTAAATCCAAATCCATGCTGCTAGCCTGCTACTATATGCCAGATAACACGTATTTTCTACGTATCTGATTGACGACTAGCCTTAATCGAAAGTTCTCTCTCGTGATCGGGAGAGGTAATTAACTATAGGGGCTTACGCCTATAGGAAACCAGAACTCAGATCATAAAGTCCTCGCAAAATGAGGGCGAAATTTTTGGGTAGTGTCTTATCTACAAACCCATCTGCCTTCCAAAATTTACCTCAGAACTTATTCAGTTAAAACTCCCTCGCCGAATAAAAAGAAAAGCGGGCGGAGGCCGGGGTCCAATTTTCGGAGCCCACAGGAATGAAGACTATGATCGCGGTGTCTACAGACACTTACCATACACGTCTTTATTACGCGTGGTGGGAAGATCCAGACTCCTGTAATTTTCCCTAAATGGGGGAGACGTCGGGAGGCTGCTGAAATTTCATTTGAAGATGCAGAGGACTTGCACAAAAAAGTGGAGAACCTGATTTGAACTAAGTACAGGGGACTTGAACTTGCAATTTGAACGGCATGGGAACTGAATAAATAATGAAATGAATCTAAATGAACTTAAATGAACAAATAGAGGGCGACGACAAACCTAAACTTAAAATGCATTTGGATCAAATGAGAATTAATAAGGGATTTGAACAAAATGCAAAAGGAATTGAACTTTAAACTCAATTATTTACAAACATCGATGACGACTCAAAAGAACTCAAGTGAGTTCTAAATGACTTGAGTTTGAATGAAGCACATGGAACCAGACCCTAGTTTTAACAAATGAGTAATCAAAATATGGAGGCTCAATGAACAAATCTAGATCATTCAAGTAAATATACACGAACAAATGAAGATGCATAGTGGACAAAGAAGGTTCTTACATCTCATTCACAAGTAACAAACAAGATGGATATACATATGCACATGTTAATAAACAATAATACTAAGCTCATCATGCATATAGTAAATCATTCTGAAGACAAAGAACTCAGACGTTTAGCTTGTTTGCAAGTTGATGCAAGCAAACTAGAAACTGGGGGTGATAAGCGCTGCTCTTCTTCAAAACTGTCTCATGTAGTCTGAATCTCTCTCTCCAAAAGTGGCTGAGGAACATGTTATCCTGATCTGATACTATAGATTCCAGTATACCATGCAATGTGACCACCTCCCTGATAAAAAACTTATGCTACTATCACCGTTGTGCAGGGGTGTTATAGGGAGATGAAGTGAGCATATTTTCTCGGTCTATCCACTACCACCAAAATCACTGTGAACCCTTATGATATGGGTTGTCCATTTATAAAGTCCATAGATACCTCCTCCCATCCCCAACTTAGTAAAGCTAATGGTTGTAGTAATCTTCTTGGAGACATGATCTCGTACTTGTTCCTCTGCAAGTCTCACATATGGCTACCATCTCCTCCACATCATTGTGCATCCCCTTCCAATAAAACTCTGAGGCGAGTCTCCTATACATCTTTTGCACTTCTGAATGACTCCCAACAGCGCTCCCGTGGGACTCCTGGAGTAGGTGTGGGATATGGACTTATGTCCTAGGCATTACAAATCTCCCTTTATACAGAAGCCTCTCATCATCTAGAGAATATCCTGGGTGGCTGCTTCCTCCTTCAACAAACCAGCCCTGATATTTCCCAACTCCTCATTGTATGCACTCTCCTCCTTTATGGCCTCCCAATCCTTCATCAATGGTATCAGCACAGTCATCGCCAGTAACTCCCCCATACATCTACATAAGGCATCCACCGCCTTATTCTCTACTCTTGGCCTGTACTGGATTTCAAAATCATACCCGACTACTTATAAAGTCATCTATGGTGCTCCTTAGTGACCATCCTCTGCTCCAACAAGAACTCAGATCCTCTGGTATGTCTTCAAGATGAATTCCCAACCCAACAAGTAGGGCCTCCACTTTTGGATGGCTAGCACAATCGCCATCAACTCCCTCTTATAAACTGATTTTAGCTTGGCCCTGAATGTTAAAACTTAGCTGAAGTGGGCAATGGGTTTATGGTTCTACATGAGTACTGCTTCCAAATCATATCCCGAGGCATCTATCTCTACTATGAAAACCTGAGTAAAGTCTGGTAAGGCTAAGACCGGTAGTATAGTCATGGCCTTCTTTAGGCTCTCAAAAACTACTATGGTTGCTTCCCCCCATAAAAAATCATCCTTGTTCAGCTGCTCTGTTAGTGGTCATGCGATGGTGCCATACCCCTTCATGAACCTCCTGTAGTATCCTATCAGTCCTAGGAATCCCCTCAACTCCTTGAGATTCTTTGGTACTACCCACCTCAACATAGCTTCAATCTTAGCTTGATTGCTGCCACCCCCTCTTTAGAGACGATATGCCCTAACTACTCCACACTAGACTAGGCAAAACAACATTTCTTCAGATTGGCCTTTAATTGGTGCTCTCTCGTAACACTTCTAGAACCCTCCTCTGACTTGCTATAAACTAGGATATCATCAAAGAACATCAACACAAATCTCTTGAGATGAGGTCTGAAGACCTTGTTCATGAGGGATTGGAAAGTGGCTGGGACATTAGTGAGGCTAAAAGACATCATTAGAAACTCATAATGCCCCTCATGAGTTCTGAAAGTCGTCTTAAGCACATCCTCCATCCTAATTTGATGGTTTATGGACTTCAAATCTATCTTAATGAAGATAACTGCTCCCCTTAACTCATTCTGTAGTCATCGATCACTGGGATGAAAAACTTATCTGGCGTAGTTTCCTTATTTACCGCCTTGTAGTCCAGACAAAACATACAACTCCCATTTTCATTGTTAACCAGCAATATTGGGCTAAAAAAGGGGATAATACTGGGCTTGATAATCGCTCCTAGCATCTCTCTAATCAGCTTCTCAATCTCATCTTTCTGAAATTGTTGATATTGGTAGGGCCTGACACTGATGGGTGACACACCTTCCTTCAAAGTAATTGCATGCTCCTATTCTCTTGGTGGTGGCAGTCCCTGAGGTGGTTGGAAAACCTCACTAAATTGTTGGATCAATGGTTGTACTGAAAGAGAAACTTTCCCTCCTTCCAATCTGATCCCTTCTAGCCTGTGTAGTTCCACCAAGTACCCCTCCCCAACTTCTTGGATACTGCTCACCATGGTTTTAAGTGACACCATGGCTTTGGAGAGCCCCCCATCTCCCCTTATCACTACTCTTCTCCCTTCCACCATCAGCTCCATCATCAATACCTTCCAGTTGACCTTTGCGTCTCCTAAGGTCTGCAACCACTTCATCTCCAAGATGACAGCAATGCTCTCTAACTCCAATGGGAGAAAATCCTCCCTCACCTATATGGTGAAAACTACTCCCCTACATATTCCCCGACCCATCTCCACCTTCCCCGTACCCATCATCTCCACCTTCCCCGTACCCATCATCACTCCATGGCACCCTGCTATTGACCTCATTTTTCGCATGTTTTCCCTTGAGGCTATTCGATTAATTTAATTGAGCCTCTTCGAACATAATTTTACTCAAATCAACTCGATTTGAGTCAAATTGAGTTCTATTTGGACCCAAATTTTGCCCAAATCAACTTAATTATTTTAAAGATGAGCTCAATTGATTTTCTAAGCAAGTTCCCACCCTGAATTGATGGCACACGCGTATGTTCTCCTCAATTAGGAGTGAAATACAGGCGGCGGCATCTCGGGATAGAGCATTACTGCAACATCGGGTAGAACACTTGATGTCTCTTGACTCCAAAATTAGCACGACTACAACTAGACTGAAGCTCCTCTTGGTCTCTCCCATTCTCATTAGAGGCAAAAGATCCTCCCTCTCAATTCTCTCCATTTGCACAGGATACCAAGAGATCGAGCACCCCCCCCCCCCCCCCCCCCCCCCCCTCCTGCTCCTTCTCCTTCTATTCAGACAAGGGTCGAAACTCCCATTCTCCATCTTTGGATGTTGTATTATTCTCTTCTATAGATATTCTTAATTTGGTGCTTAATTTGAGTTCCACTTTTCTACTACACTCTCTTCTCTTAATCCTTTGTGAGGATCAGACCTTTTTAATATATAAAGATTTGATTAAAAATTTGAGTTTATTAGATCTTTATCCTATTTTTTTAAAATTCAAATCCAGATTAATCTACTTCTACTCTTCTTATTCAATTCAAAATTCCAATTTCAATGAATTCTTATTTGAAATTCTTCTTGACTTAATCATAATTTATATCATTTCAATTGAAAATCTAGATTCTTTTTGTTTTTATTGATATGATTTATATATTTGGTATAAACTTCAGTTTCAATCATTCCCCTTGTCTAAATTCTTTTAGATTAGGTCTTGGTTCATATCAATACAAATAAAAATCCAAATTACATAAATTTGACATATGCAAAATTTAAAAAAAAAAAAATTTGAGAAAAGTTTGAAAGTCAAAACATAGGGAAATTTATTGAGGAAATTTTTTAAAGTGAGTAGTCTTATTTTTCTTAAATGAAAATTTACTTCTATTCTATTTAAAATATAAATAAGCATTGGTTGACTCCTCTAAATACTTAAAGAAGAGAATTCATGATGATTCATAAAAAAAAGGTTTATTCTCTTCCTTTCTTTTTTTATGTGGGGGGTGATTACATTTTTTAACTAAAATCTATATCAAACTTAAATTCGGCTTGAAAATGAAAATCTTTTCTACCTTCATGCATTTATCTTTCTCATAGGCATCTTTTGTATGTTGATGAATATTCTTCATTATTTTTTAAATCAGGTTGTTCATTCTTATCATAGGATCGAGTTTACTTTGTAGTTTTTTATCTTCCTTGGAAAAAAAAGTGAGTTTTCTTCTCTTATGTTTGGAAGATAATCTTATAACTAAAAAAGTGTATTTTTTAGAGGTTTAGAAAGGAAATCAAATACAAAAATGAAAAGATACTTAAAGTGTGCTAAAATTAATAAAGAGGCACAAAATGAGCCCAAAATAGAATGCAAAGTGTACAAAAAATGAAGTAAGCACATAGTGTATCAAATAATCAAAAGATGCGTCAAGTGCGCCAAAATTGAGAAAGAGGCACAAAATGAGCCCAAAATGAATAAGCAAATGGCTTCTCTTTCTTATAAATCTTTAAATTTTAGGAAAAAATCATGTGTCCTTTGATATCTTTGATACTTGAGTTTGAAGATCATGATTTTAGATTCATCATCATGCAATGATATTCTATTAGATATACAAATATTTTTCAGGCAAGAAAATTAAGAAGATTCTATTTCTTTCTCTAATTTAAATATTTCTTGAATTAGATTTAATGTCATGATAACTTTACTAGATATGTTCTTTCTCTTATTAATGTCATGATAACTTTACCTTGATTTTTGCATGATAATATTCATCTTCTTTCCATGTCGGTGCTCCTACTTGGGTTGACCTGTGTGAGGGGTTTTCCCTTCGATGTTACCTGTGGAATCCTTTGTTTAGGAGGTCCCTTTTGTTATTCCTTTGGACTTTCTTACTATCTTTTATTCTACTATTTTGATTTGGTCAGACTGACATTAGATCTTATCAATCTTTTCTCCTCAAATCGCCATGGATATGAACATCGGGTGATCGTTGAGTTTTCTTTTAGCTATTGCCTTTGTTGTTTCAATCTGGTTAAACAAATATTGAATTTCTTTCTACCCTTTTATCCCACCATATCTACATTATTGTGTGATCACTGCATGATTGATTTATTATTGTATGCTCGTATGATATGTCATTATTATGTGATCACTGCATGATTGATTAATTATTATATGCTTGTATGATTATGTCATTATTATGTGATCACTGCATGATTGATTGATTTTTGTATGCTTGTGTGATTATGTCATTATTATGTGATGACTGCATGATTGATTGATTATTGTATTCTTGTGTGATTATGTCATTATTATGTGATCATTACATACATCCATATTTCAGGACCATATAAGCCTGTTACATGAAATGCTCCAAAGCCAAAGCAAGCGACTCTTAAGAAAAATAGATGAATTCCAAAGATCTTGGGCAAATTCAAAGAAGGTTTTCCAGTACGTTCATCACAGAATATTTCTAGGTCCCAATGTACCTAATGCTAGATAACTACCAAGAAGCACAAGCCAAAAAAAAAATGTGCCCCTATCACACTTTCATAACTGCAAATGCTCGGATTTGTTATAGTTCTTTTCAAGATACTCCAACGCCCCCCCCCCCCCCCCCCCCCCGAATTGGTTATTCCTAAACGAGTATTGCATGATTGATTGATTATTGTATGCTTGTGTGATTATGTCATTATTGTGTGATCATTGTATGATTGATTGGTTGTTGTATGCTTGTGTAATTATGTCTTTATTGTGTGATCATTGCATGATTGCATGTTTATTGCATGATTGTGCAGTTAATTTGTGATTGCATGGTTGTTGTGTGATTTGATGATTATTAGATGATTATGGCATAATTATGTGGTAATTGTGTGATTGCATGACTATTGTATGATTTGATGATCATTATATGATTGGGAGATTATTGCATAATTATGTGATTGATGTATGCTTGGGTGATCAATGCATGATTGTGTGGTCATTCCTTGGTAGGACGATTATTGTATGATTGGATGATTGTTGTGTTGTTGGATATTTGTTGAGTTTTTTTAAATCGTTGTTGGGTTGTACCTTCTTAAAAACGAGGAGGTCAACACCAACATGTGTGGTTCACCTATTGTTCACCACACATGTTGGGGTTATGTTTATTAACCTTATTTCTCGCATGTTTTCCCTTGAGGTTGTTCGATTAATTTAATTGAACCTCTTCGAACATAATTTAACCTGAATCAGCTCGATTTGAGTCAAATTGAGTTTGATTTGGACCCAAATCTGCATAATTATTTTAAAGATGAGCTCAATAGATTTTCTAAGCAAGTTCCCGCTCTCAATAGATGGCTCGATTAGGAGTCATATACGGGAGGCTGCATCTCGGGATAGAGCATTATCGCGAGATCGGGTAGAATACTTGACATCTCTTGACTCCTTGATTCACACGACTACAGAAGAACGAAGCCCCTCTTGGTCTCTCCCATTCGCATTAGAAGGGAAAGACCCTCTCTCCCTCTCGATTCTCTCCATTCGCACATGACACCAACAGACTGAGCGCCTACCTCCCTCCTGCTCCAGATCCTTCTATTCGGACAAGGGCCAAAACTCCCCATCCTCCTTCGATTCTCTTGCCCGAGCATACCTAGCTAAAGCCCACGCTCCATCTCTCATTGCTCTTGTTCAACCCGCCCCAGAGAAGAAGCTGACCGGATCTCCTCTCCCTTTTGCTCTTCTCTATTTGCGAGCCCTAGCCGAGCCCCCATCTCTTTTTCGTCGCCCCCTCTTTGTTCGAGACCAGAGGCAAACCTTTCTTCCTCTCGGTTTCACGTGCCATGGCCGTACCCAACACCACCGACCTGCCCTAGCCTCCGACCACCTCTCCCTTTGTAAGGCAATCTCTTCTTCTTCTTCTTCTTTTAGATTTTTCTTGTCTCTCCTTTTGATTCCTTCTTCATTTTCTTCTTTTTCTACTTCTTCTTTTCCTTCCTCTTCTTCTTCCTCCCCCTCTTACTTCTAATCCAATTGTTATGACTTCATCAATATACATATAAAATGGCTTTAATTTCTATTGCAATCTATTTGATAATGTATTCATCACCATTTATTGTCACTTGGCTTTGCTATGTTTATTCGATTATCAAACGATGGCTTAATTCTTTTGAGAAAACAATGATAGTTATTGTTAGCATGGGTAGTTTTGATCATGTTTGAGTATGATTCCATTTAAAAAATGGCATGGGGCTCCTCTAGTGCACCATTCGTAAAGCTATTAATACTTCTAAAATGACACTTTCTTTGTCAATATTTTTGCTATTACAAGGTTTCATTCTTATTTAATTGATTGCTTATGTGTTCTAGTTTTGTTAAGTATGTCATTGTGGTAGAAACTAATGGTATCCATTCAAAGCATGCTTGCAACTTGATATAGCATACAAATATGATTTTGTATGTGTTTAAAAATTGTTTGAAATCATATTTTTTTGTTCAATATTTGCATTCACTAATGACTTACATCGTATAATTTGTTCTCCAAACTCTCATGAAGAGATCATGAGAAATTATGTTGTTCGTTATCAAAATATGCATGTAAAGTTATAATGCACCGACACTTCTTCTAAAAGAGGCATGCAGTGTCCGACACGCATCCGACACGACACGCGTCCGACACTCCTTCGACATATGTTCGACATGCCAAAAACGTGTCCGATTAAAAATATTAAATACAAATTGGACAAGTGTGTCTAACTTGCATATCTTAAATACTTTATGAATTTTTTTAAAATATAATTTCTTGCATTTAAAATTTTTACTTATTTAAAATATAAAAACTAATTTTCTTATTTCCTATCAACAACATCAAATCAATCGTCTGCACTTAATTCCCTATTTATCAAATATTCTCATTTTTATTTCTCATTATCGGGTTACAATTTTAATTTCACAACAATGTTCGATGTCATCTCAACATTGACTTATAATATCATTACAACATCAACATTCTAAAACGATCTCAATATCAAAGTCTAACACTGTCTTTATATTGATCCTCGATGCTAATAATTTCTACACCCACAACTTGACATCTTATCTTTGTCCAACGTCTTTTCAACATCGACGACCAACGTCCTCTCAACATAGAAGATAAATGCCCTCTTAACATTGATGCCCAGTATTTACTGCATAACATCAATGCCCGACTCTCGACAACATTGTCATCTTCTCTCTCGATGATTGATAAGCGACATCGACGCCCAACTCTCGGCATTCTAATATTAGTCATTTTAAACACAAATTCTAGTTAAATGATTTATTATTTCTATATTATTTTTAAAATTATACTTATTCATTTTTTATACACTTTTTAAAATATAAAACTAAAATATCGTGTCCAATCCATCTCCGTGTCCGTATCTGTGCATCATTGATGTAAAGTATTTATGCTAATGCTTACTAATAAAAGACACAAGTTTAGATAAAAAAAATGATGATGACTAGTTAGTATGTTTGTACTTCATTTGCTCTATGCTTCCTAAAAAGTTTGGATAGAGTAAAGAACTTGTTCATTCATGTACGTTACAAATGACTATATACAAAGCATGCGCGTAAGTTAACTCATGTTGGATTCTATAATAGTTTGTGATAATCATGTTATAATTAAAGTTGATTCGTCACAATGTGTTGATTTCATGTACACTCCAAAGATCAAAGTCATATACTGTTGGAGTGGAATGTAATGGATTGATTTCATATACTTGAATCTTTGTGCTCATGTCCATATTTTGTTGTCAATGTGATGTCTGGAATATTTCTTGAATGGTGATATGCTTTTCGTGTGAGCCGTTTATGAAAGCAAAGGGGTTAATCTATGGAGATAAAATGTGGTATTTAGTGAGCCCTTGCTAACGTCATTTGTGATAAATTTTGTTGAAATCTTCTTCTTAAATTTGGGTTGGTAATGGATGTCAATCGTCACAATACATGATTGTCTTGAAAGAATATTGTATCCTATGGTGATGTGATAGGAAATACTTGAGTTCGCAAGTAACCCTAAGGGAATACTTCAGTTCGCAAGCAAACCTATCACTAATTGGAGAAAAGTAGCAAGAATAAATCAAAATCTAGGCTGATTTAAATAATAAATAGCAACAAATGAAACGAAGGAAACCCAACAAGAAAGCAAGATACAAGTGATCCTCTATTCGAGAGGAGGATCGTTCTCTCCAAATCTCTAGACGCTAGGTCTAGAGCTCTCAAATTCCAAGAGAAACTCCAAGAGAAACACCAATTCAAGCATGCCTCTCCCTTGCCCCTTACCTCTCTTATTTATAAGCTCTCCACCGCCCAAGCCCTTCCTAAAAAATAATTTTCAAATAAATTTAAATCCATTGGGTCCCACATATAAGCGGCAAGCCTATTTAGGCATTAAGGGAGGTGGTTTTGAACTGCCTCATGTAGAAAATTGCCAGCCTAGGTGGGGCAGGCTGAGACGGTTACTTTTGAACCCCCTCAATAGGCGATTTCTGTTGAACCGCCGTATCAATACCACCCTCCCAAAGAGTCACCTTGTCCTAAAGATGAAAACAAGGGAACTGCTATTTTATCCTCTCTTATGACTCCCACATGGCCTCATAATCCGGGAGGTTCTTCCATTTAATCAACACCTCCTTAGTTCCATCTTTGTTTTGGCGAACCCCTTCCCGCTCTAAGGGTTCCAGAATCACCTCTAAATCTTCAATAAGTGTTGCTGGTAGCTCAGGACTAGCTGTGTAGTCACCAATGGCCTTCCTCAATTGCGAGATATGAAAAACCGGATGTATGTTGCTGTTGGTGGTAATTTCAGTCGATATGCTACGTCCAGATTCTTCTCTAGCACTTCATAAGGACCAGAATACCTTGGAGCCAGCTTTTCGTTCCTCCTGTTTGACGACTATCTTCTGTCGATACGGTCGGAGCTTCAAGAACACCCTCTTCCCTACTTCAAATTGGATGTCCTTCATATGCCCATCTGCTTGTTTCTTCATAATTTGTTGAGCTCTTAGTAAATGCCTTTTCAATTCCTCTAGTACTCGGTCCCTCTCTTTTAAGTACTTCTCTACTGACGAAACGGGGGTACTGCTACTCCCAAAATGCACCAAGTGTTCGGGATCCCGGCTGTACAACACCTTGAATGGGGTCATCTTTGAAGCAGAATGAAAAGACGTATTGTACCAGTACTCTGCCCATGATAGCCACTTGGCCCGTAGGTTGGGGGTCTCTGATACAAAGCATCTCAGGTATGTCTCCAGGCTCCTATTGACCGCCTCCGTTTGGCCATCTATCTGTGGGTGATAAGAGGTGCTCCTCTTCAACACTGTTTCCTGTAACCTGAACAACTCCCTCCAAAAATGACTGAGGAACACCTTATCTCTGTCTGACACGATTGCCTCTAGTACCCCATGCAATATGACTACCTCTCTAATGAATGCTGAAACCACTGTCACCATAGTATAAGGATGTCGGAGGGGGATGAAATGAGCATACTTGCTCAATCTATCCACCACCACCAAGATCACTGTGAAGCCTTCTGAACAAGGCAGCCCATCTATGAAATCCATGGATATCTCCTCCCATACTCGTCCCGATAACAGCAACGACTATAGTATTCCCCCTGGTGACATAGACAAATATTTGTTCCTCTGACAGATCTCACACCTTGCCACCATCTCTTCTACATCTTTATCCATTCCCTTCTAGTAAAGCTTGGCTGCTTGTCTCTTGTAGGTCTTCTGCACTTCTGAATGGCCCCCGACTGCGCTTTCATGAAATTCCTAGAGTAAATTTGGGATGTGGATCGAGGTACGGGACATCACAAATCTTCCCTGTTACATCAGTCTGTCTCCCTCTAATGAGTAGCCTGGATGGCTACTCTCCTTTTTCAACAATTTTGACTTGATCCTTTCCAATTCTTCATCTCTAGAGCTTTCTTCCTTGATGGCCTCCCAGTCAAGCATCAAAGGAATGGATAGTGCCATTGTCTGCAGCTCCCCCATGCATCTGAACAAAGCGTCGGTCGCTTTGTTTTCCACCCCTGGTCTATACTGAATCTCAAAATCGTACCCTAGCAACTTGGACAACCACCTTTGATGTTCTTCCGTCACCATCTGTTGTTCCAGCAGGTATTTCAAGCTTTGCTGATTTGTCCTGACAATGAAATGCCTCACAAGCAGGTAGGGCCGCCACTTCTGAATGGCCAAAATGATGGCCATTAATTCTCTCTCGTAAACTGATTTTAGCCGGGCACTAGCAATCAATACATAACTAAAATAGGCAATGGGTCTATGACTCTGCATCAGTGCTGCACCCAACCCATACCCGGAAGCATTTGTCTCCACAATGAAGATCTGAGTGAAATCTGGCAAGGCTAGGACCAGCACTGTAGTCATCGCCTTCTTCAAGCTCTCAATTGATGATGTGGCTGCCTCCCCCCATAGGAACCCATCCTTCTTCAACTGTTCAGTGAGTAGCTATGCTATGGAGCTGTACCCCTTAATGAACCTCTTGTAGTAACCCCCTTAATGAACCTCCTATGCTATCAATCATCACCATAACCTCCATGCCCTCTATCTCTTCCTTTACCTTCATGGTGTGATCGTAGTGAATCCTACCACTAAGTTTAAGGTAACCTCAACCAGATCCAAGTGTAGCTTCTCCTCTTCCTCCTCTGTCTCCTCACCTCCCTCAGTTTCCTCATCATCGCAGATGATGAGAACCTGAAGAGTTCGGTCCTTGCACCGATGTCCTGGTGTGTACTTTTCATCGCATCGAAAGCACAACCCCTTAACTCTCTTCTCCTGCATCTCTTTCTTTGTCAACTGCTTGAAATTTCCCCCATTCCCTCCTGTTTTCTCCTTGGTGGCCTCTTTACTCCCTTCTGTAGCAGGACCTTTAGGTGCGAGATGAGTAGTCGTCTTCCTGTACGTGCCCCCTGTGCTGCTACTCTTGGCTCCCTTCTCTTGATTTTCCACCACTTGGGCCAACTTCATGGCCTCCCTCAAGTCACGGGGCATCAAAACTTTCACTGCTGCTCGGATCATCGCCTTCAGCCATTTCATGAAATTTTCCTCCAATACTGTATCTGAGAATCGCTCCACCTTGTTAGCTAGGTGCTCAAACTGCCCTAGGTAATCTGCTACTGATCCCTCCTGTGTCAGAGCAGAGAACTGCTCATAGAAATTTAATCCCCGATCGGTTTGGAAATGCTCTATTATGCAGTCTTTAAATTCCCTCCAGTTCCTGATCGGCCTCTTCTGGTCTCTCCACTGAAACTACGACAGGGCTTTCCCTTCCAAGCACAATCCGGCTGCAGTCAGCTTCTCCTCCTCCATCAGCCCATTGATGGCGAAGTATCGCTGCACCTTGTAAATTCACCCATACACATCTTCTCTTTCAAATATGGGCATCTTCAACTTCATCACCTTTTAATACCCCCATTGCCTCGGATTCTTCCATAGTTTACCCTCTCCCAACTGCTAGGTGCACCCCAAGTTTCCCGGTCTTCTCTTGCCCTGCCATAGCCCAAATCCCCTTCGAAATCCACCCTTCTTTCTTCAAAACCAGTGCCTCGGCGGCCATAGTACCCCTCTTGGCGTTCCCCATATCCACCTCCTCTTTCTTCCCTCTGGACAGACTCTAGATGGGGTCTTCTTCCCTCTCCTTCCATGATTTCCATCTCATCTTTCTCCCTACGAATTTCGGAATTTGTACTTTTTCCCTCCCATTTTGCCACTGAAGCCGCCATTTGGTTTTGAATTTCCAGCATTTTTTTCATCATATCTCGAAGATCGGCGACTTGTCCCTCCATTGAAGAGATCCTTTCATTCACCGTCGTTTTGATTTGATTCATCTCCCCTTCAAGTCTTTCCTCCAAGGCATCCACTTTTTTGGCCGTCATCACAATCCGGAGTTTGTAGATTCACAAAAATAGGATTTTGAAAAAGAAAAACAGCTACTTCTTCCTATTTGAAGTGAAAAATTGCTGCGGGAATCCGTTGAAATCAGCCCTCCACCAGTCCCGAGACTTGCTCTGATACCAATTTAATAGGAAATACTTGAGTTCGCAAGTAACCATAAGGGAATACTTGAGTTTGCAAGCTAATCTATCACTAATTGGAGAAAAACAACAAGAATAAAGCAAAATGTGGGTGAAATCAACCCAAAAATAATAAATTGCAACAAACGAAAGGAAGCAAACCCATCAAGAAAGCAAGATACAAGTGATCCTCTATTCGAGAGGAGGATCATTCTCTCCAAATCTCTAGACTCTAGGTCTAGAGCTCTCAAACACCAAGAGACTCCAAGAGAAACACCAATTCAAGCATGCCTCTCCCTTGCCCCTTACCTCTCCTATTTATAAGCTCTCCACCACCCAAGCCCTTCCTAAAAAAATAATTTTCAAATAAATTTAAATCCATTAGGTCCCACATATAGGCGGCAAGCCTATTTAGGCATTAAGGGAGGTGGTTTTGAACCGCCTCCTGTAGAAAATTGCCGGCCCAGGTGTGGCCGGCTGAGGTAGTTCCTTTTGAACCATCTCAATAGGCGGTTCTTGCTGAACCGCCTTATCATGATGGCATGACAACTTAGAGATGACCTAGAGCATCTAGATAGCTATGGTTAATTTTTAGAATCAAAGTTTATATTTACTTTTGAGAACTCAAGGTCTCAACTCCTTTTCTTTTATTTTATACACGGCATGCTGAAATCAAAAGTGTTGTTATCTGATCTCACATTCCTACCTCTTGGAAGTATGCTTAATTCTAAAAGAGATCAATCATATCATGATAACATGTTTACATACGCTCTCGAATGTTGAATGTTAAAACTGCATAGGTGTTTAATATTAATTCATGTAAAGTTGGGTTCCTATGTTAAATACTTCCATCTATTTCTATGTTTTTATTGAGAGTACACATAGGTTCGATGCAAAGGTGCTTTGCTCATGCCGAAAATAAATGCGAGCTTTACATGATTATTTTCATGCCTCGTTGGTAGTGCTTGGTTAGGCTTGCATGTACTATTATAGTTCAATTGCACATGTAGATTTAATATTGAGGGTCTATGAAATCATTAGAAAGATTTTGTTCGATCAATAAATTTTGACAAGGATGATTTTTTTATGCTGCACAGTTCAAAGATATCTATACACATGTATCTTCAAAATATCAAAGTTGGATATAGGAATACAAATCCCCAAAAGAACAGAAACGAGTTAGTTTATTTGTTTGGTATCTGAAATTGCATTTAGCCTGAGCATCATATGTGATTTGTCATTTTTTTTATATATACTCACGTATAATTAAATGATTGCATTTCCTCTATTATGCGTATGTCAACAATAACAAAAGCAATATATTTATGATTCGTTTGTTACATGATATGGGCAAAGCTCTTGTATAACTTCATCATTACATGATTCATAATTAATTGAAGATATTTGTGCTTGGATGTATTTATTTAAGTAGTTCTATCAATGGAGAAGTATATGCATAAGTATGAGTTATTTTTATTGTTGGGTCTTGAGGATGTTTCTAACTTTATGTTCCAATGGATATGCATATGTTGAATCTCAATGACATATGAATGCTTGATTTGAACAAATTGTTATGCATACACTTGATTACTTTGCATAGAGTTGTTAGAAAAGTCTATTGATGTTATTTGTGAAGGACATGCCCTTTCATGTTGTTGGATGAATGCATTTCGTTCATTAATTTGCATATGCTCATAAATTTCAATGTGATATGTATTTGCTATTATATCATGTGGAGTTCGATGAATATGATAGATAATTTTGTTTATTTTGTCTTCAAGTTATGAATATTTATAAAATCAATGTAAAAAAAAAGTATGTTCTCACTTGTGATGGGTTTTCTTCTAGAAGTCAGAAGCATTCTTGTTAGCTATATTTGTTATTTAATGAAGTTCTCTCGTAGCGTTTCCTTGATATAAAATGATTACAACTTGTTTAAAAATCAAAGTTAGAGAACTTTTTAAAGCATGAAGAATGAAATTGAACTTGTCATTTCATTTTGTTGTCTATAAAGGGGTAAAATTGTATTTCTTGTAATATGAAATGATTTTGGTGTGAAGAGATTACTTGTGTTGGGATTTATTTGTTAGCATTGTATTATTATTGTTTC
Source organism: Dendrobium nobile (assembly GCA_022539455.1). Lineage (NCBI taxonomy): Eukaryota > Viridiplantae > Streptophyta > Magnoliopsida > Asparagales > Orchidaceae > Dendrobium > Dendrobium nobile. Next base: position 10,888,963 of record CM039723.1, on the reverse strand, counting down.
ATTAAAAGTGTTAGATGTGTGTTTGTTATAAGGGTAAATATGTCTATGACTTTATTAGATAACTTCATCCATTCTATGTTTTAATGCCAAGCATGTTTGTAGATAATTCAAAGGTATTTTTGCCTATGTTAGGAGACTCTTGCATTATTCACATTTACTTTTTCCCTCTATACTTTATGCCAATGGGTTTTTCATATGCTTAATATATAATTTGTCACTCTGTTGACTACCTTTGCAAATATTAGTGAATATTCATATGCATCAACTTTCTTACACATACTGTACTACATGATTAGTCAGTCGTGTTGGTGTTTATGTTTTAATCTTTATTTGTATCTCGCATTGTATGAGTATTGTTGGAAAACTTCCCAAGTATGTCCAAAACTATGTAGTGTACAAATAAAAGAGTTCATGTCTATGATTAGAAAGCTTTCATGTATTTCGTGTATGTGTAAACAAGTTCTCCTATGTTTATGCACAATCTTCTTCGCTTATGTTAGCATAATCTCATATGCCATATGTATACTTTTCTCAAGTATTATGTGATAATATATCATGTACTCCATGCTAGTAGGCTCTTTTATGATTCGCGTATAATTTATTTGTGCTTCATGTTAAAAAAAAAAAAGTTTATGTTCTAATAGTGATGCATGATAAATTCAAATGTTAAATTACTTGCTAGTTGATAGTCCTATTTGATTGCATTTCTTATTGAACGATACTCATCAAGCCACCCGTCGTTGCTTTTGATTTTCTCCAAGCCGACTACTCTTCATTCTTTCTTCCCGCACGCAGAAATCCCATTGCTCTTTCTTTTGCTTCTTCCGATGCCTCATCCGACCTTAATGCAGAAAACTAACTCACAGAAGCCTCCACACAAAGTCGAAAACATCCCCTATAGCCCAGGTAGCATCCGACATCTCCCTACCCGTTGATGCTTCTATTCTAGAGAGCCGAAACATGTTGTAATGCGGATTTCCTTAACCCTTCGTAACTCGAAATAGAGCTGATGACCCCTTGCCCCAGGCCGAACCTACCTGCCCTAGCCATCCACATGACTTGCATTACCCTACCTCCTGTACCGAGCTCTTCTCCAGTTCCCTATAGGAGCCCGACACCTCATCCTTCTCTCTACCTTAACCGAGCCATATCTCTACTATATACCTAAAAACATAGCCCAATTCCTCTAACTCAGCCCAACTCAGTTCACTTAACCCAACTCGGCCCAACTCAGTCTACTCAGCTCACTCAACCTCCCTAATCAGCCTTCTAACTCATTCACTTACCCAAGGTTCTCTCTCTTTCTCTTTGTATATGTATGTATTATATATATATATATATATATATATATATATATATATATATATATATATGCGTGTGTGTGTGAGCAAGATAAAAAAAGGAGAGTTTTTCAAAAAAAAAGGAGAAAATTAATAAAAAAATAGAAAAGAAATGTATTTTTGTGCATCCCGTCGTCGTTATCATCCCTACTGAGATATAAAATTTTCTAACTCAAAAATCCCGCATTCGACGTTCATATCGAGCCGGAAAACCGTCCATACATGCTTTTCTTTAGTGTGGTGGGAAGTGAACCGAGTGCGACACCTTCGACGAGGTGGTAGGCCCTATACACGCTCTTTGTAGCGTGGAGGGGACAATCTTAAGTGCCCATACGAGGCTCTGTACCTGCGGGGAAACAACTATGCTCTTTTGAAACAGGCGTCAGCGACCCATACACGCCTTTTGCGGGCATGGTGGAATTGAAAATTTTATGGCCGTGGTGTTCGAGGACACATATCATATACGTTTTTCTTAGCATGATGGGAAGGCACAGTTTCCCATAGTTTCACCTAAACGGGGAGAACCTGGGAGGCTGCCAAAATTCCGACTGAAAATGTAGACTTGCACGAACAGAGGATCAAATTTGAACTGAAGTGAATAGTGAAATGAACTTAAATGAATGTAAATCCAAACAAGTGACAATGAACCGCAGGGGACCGTGGTTGAACCTAGACTCAAGATGGACAACGACTCAAAGTTGACTTGAACCACAAAATATTTGAACTTGAATTGAGTTTGAACTCAAGAGGACCATAGGGAACTCGTACAATAGATGACGATGAACTGAACTCAAATAATGCGAACTTGAAATTGATAAATGCATGAACAAAATGAAAATATCAAAGACCAAATAATAACTCCGAGCATTCAAATGCATTAGGAGTTAATATCATGCATGCAAATGAGAGATTCATAAAAAAAAAAAAAAAACTCTCCATGCATACAAATGACGGAATTCCAAATGCATATAATAACTTATCCATAAATGGTGCAGTGATACTTATCCATAAATGGTGCAGTGATACACTCGTGAGCAAAGTTAGGAGATTTAATAAGGTCTCTATATTGAGCATGATTCAATGTATACAATGAAGCCCGAAGTGTATACAAGAAGTTCTTCATAAATGCAATAACTTCTGACTAACACTAATATACGAATAAGTGCAAATGGTAGGTGATGATGTGAAGAACTCAAGACTTGAGTGGAACACATGAAACCAGCTGTTCATGCAACAAGTGAACAATCCAAATTTGAGAGCCTCATTAAATGAATTTTGATCCTTTAAGTGGATATAAGTAAACAAGCAATGATTTGTGGTGGACTAAAGGAAAATCCTTACATCTCACCCACGAGAAATAATTAACATGAATATGTAACTTTATTGCAAGTGATGTTTCAAAATCTTTAGCCTACACATGAATAATATGAAGTTCGCAATGTCCACACTAATATGCTTGCAAGTCTATGTGAAGAATCTGAATTCATCAATGGGGGAGACCCTTGATGAATGTGTTAACTCATCAGAAAGTTCTTGACGAATGTAATGACTTGTTCGTCAATGTATATGGGCAAGTTAATGATGTTTGAAACAACTCCCTGTAATCGGCATCAGAATACAGGCGAGCATATTCAGCCTTGCAAGCAACAATCAACGATGATCAAGGAGGATATGTGGTCTAATCAAAAGTAGATGTGCAAGAATGGTATGATGAGCATTGCAAATCATATGCGAATGATAGTGGCATTTGTATCAACCTTGTGAGCAGATGACAACACACTTGTAGTATATGTAAAGTCCTATGGATCGTTGTAGGATTTCAGCCATACATGCTTCTAGAAATAGGAAGGAAAGCTTGTAGTGACTATCAGAAATATGCCACGAAACCAGTTTGTGGATAAATGCAGTAGTTCCCTAAGAGCATTGAAAAGAAGCATACAATGAACATTGTATGTTGCTGACGAATGTATACGGGGAATTAGCAATGACTGTAGTCAACCCGACATTCAACAACAACTTGCAAATAAAATACATCAATCCCTTGTAGACTATGGAAATTCATATGCCATGGATTCAATGAGTCATGAATGAGGGAGTTGTAGTGGACATAACTTATCTAGAAATTGATCATGCAAGTAGATGCATATATCCCCTTTAAGCATAAGGATTTAGCATGTAATGAATGCAAAAATTTCTAGTGAATATAGAGGCCCAGGCGACTTGCTACTTGTAGGCAAAGATTGTCTATCTACTATATATACAGGATACCTATATGCCTACAACTTGTTGTAGCAGACGTCAATGAATGCTACGACACCTTTACGATCATTCATCATCTAATGTTGAGCAAGTAGATTAATCCATTGCAAGCAAATACTGAATGATATGCAATAAATATAAGTGCTTATATACCCTTTTGTAGGTGGTCAGTTATGCATTCGACATATCATCTGTAAACGAATGTAAGAAGAATTGTAATAGATGCAAACACTTATTGGCAGTAACAACGAATGTAGCAATCTGCCGGCAAACATGCATGGAATATTCAATGGTGAATGCAGTATTTTTTGTACACATGCTACATGACAAATATGAGCAAAGATCAAGAATCTACAATAAATACAAGTATCTACAAACATAAAGCAGGAGATTGTACGAGTAGTGCATGACAGTCTACTTGTACGAAACAAACAGATAATCAGTACAATGTCACGCCACCGGATCTGCGATGTCTTTACAAGAGGACAGAAGGGAAGCATTCAAATAGAACGCTGCATTCAAATGGTGATCACCCGCACAACTGAGAAGCTTCAAAATATTATAAAGAATGCCCCCGACGATGCACCGTAATTTGTATACACATAGGTACACAAGGGGTAAATGCAATCATAAACCCACATGGGCCCCTGGCGATCGTGTTATGGGTGCACACGTGTCGTCTAGGGATGCTGCGTGGGTCCATAAATGAACGTAGTTCGAGCCCGATCCTTTTATATGAATAGATATGAGTAGACACAGCTCGGATTATCAAATAGATATGCGGTCAGTATGTCGACCAGAATATCTATTTTATATATTTATATAAGGCCTTCAATAAAGAAAATTCATTCACAAAGGCATAAAAACTATGAAGCCCAATCCTTTGTTGACAGATCGACATAGTCGATAAGGTTCAATCCATAAATAGAAATAACCTCAAGGTCACCCAATGATGGTCGTATTGAATGTAGATCTCAATCGGAGGGGTTAATTTTTAATATTTCAAAATGCCCTTAAACTTCTACAAAATTTAAATATCTTTAAGTGACCTCAAAGTCACCCCGATGATGGCCGTGTTGAATGCTTATCTCAACCGGAGGAGACCATAACCATTCGCCCTCAAACGCCCATAAAATCCAAAATTTTGAAAATTCCAAAATCAAAATATTTAAAATTCAAATTCAACACTATCAAACATTTAAAGCAAAATCCATCTACCTTTCACAATAGTTTGACGAGATGGACAAATTAAAAACTACTTCAACTTGCATAAAGCTAGTGCCTAGTCAAAAATATCATTAGGATCTATTCTCAAATAATCTCTTATTATTAAGTAAGTGGTACGTATCCTCTGACTAATGGTTTCACCACTAAATGGTACTGCAAGTACACAGTTATGCCCCGCGGCCCTCTAAACCGGGTGGTTTTACCGCCTAATGGCACCACGAGATAGCGGTTATCGTCAGAGCCAATATGTTCCTTAGTGGTATCAAATCCTTGAGATGTGAATCAATATGATATGATTGATAGGGAACAAAGCCCTCTGTTAGCTAAGGTGGATTCAAATTTAGTCCCTTAGGTAGATACCCACCCCAGGTCTACAAAAGCAACCCATGGTTGTTGACAATGATCCTTCTGTCAGGTTAGGTCGACTACCTCTAATTAAGTAGACCAGAGACAACGATGGCCTGGGACGACGAAACTATGGGATCTTGATCGGGTCCATCATCCATTCTCCCACCATCCGCTTTAAGTGCAAGATGGTGTAATTTCAAATTTTAAATATCAAACTTTTCAATATCCTAAACTCATTATACTATTATATGCATGATACTATATATATATATGAATATAATGTATCTAATTGATGACTAGCCTTAAACGAAAGTTCTCTCTCGTGATCGAAAGGGGTAATTAACTATAGGGGTTTACACCTATAGGAAACCAGAACTCATATCATAAAGTCCTCGCAAAATGAGGGCGAAATCTTTGGGTAACGTCTTATCTACAAACTCATCCGCCTTCCAAAATTTACCCTGGAACTTATTCCATTAAAACTCCCCCGAATAAAAAAAAACAACAAGCGGGCAGAGGCCGAGGCCGAATTTTCGGAGCCTACAATTTTATAAATACAAATGTAAAATTGCGCATTAGTTATATTCTCGTGCATTTCTCTTTAAATGGCTTATATGCTCATCCATATTCTTCTCCCTTCACTTTGTTTTGTGAGGTACTTGTGTTTTGCGTGATCAATTGTTAGCGGATTATTTGCTTGGTGCCTCTTGAGAGGGCACACTATGGTTATGTATAATCTCTATTACTTGTAAAGACTTCTCATTATATGTCGAAATGGTTACACATTGCACACACTTTGTTAATTGCTTTTAATTTCCCACCCAATATATATGCTAGGATGTTTAGTTAGTTGGACAAAGGTTAGTGCACTAATGAAGCCTTGGCCGTGTGGGCTAATGCTTGCCTCCTTCTGTGAGCCCTATAAACCTTTATGCTCACCTTAGGCCCGTAGTGCAGGTCAATTATTTGTGCCATGTGTATCGCAGTTTTCCCATACAAAGTAGGCACCACTGTCATGATTTTCTTTTTGGGTTTAAAATGTTTAAACAATTCTAAGAATCACTTCTTTAATGATTTTTTAAGCCTTTAAATATTGTTTCCCTTTAGCATAATCAAGAATATTAAAAATTTAAGTAAAATTTGAGCTCTAGTATGTTAGGTAGGTTTTTGTTTTGTGTTATTTCATGTTGCATTATCTCTTAACATTTAGTGTGTTTAGCCTATTACATGAGCCTAATGTAGAACCCCCCATGTTTTGATGTTCATTTGCTTCAAACAACATAAGAAATTCTTAGAAGTTATGAAAGCAATCAATAAAACACATGACTAATGAACTTTTAACTTATCTTAAATCTTGTAATTAACCAGTCCTAATGATAGTCACTCACTAAAATTCACTAAGCAACAAACCCAATAATAACAAAGATGATTATCTAGTAACCCGGGCTTACAAGGCTATTAACTTAGCCCCAATAATGATGAAATAAACCTCATGATTCTTATTTAACTAGGTAATTATCATTTAACATAAATAAACGAAAATAAATCATCAACAAACTAAACCTTCTAACCCATATCATATTAAATTTAAAAAATATAAGAAATGCATATCAAACTTAAAACTCTATTAATTTAAAATGATTAATAAGATCTCACAAGTCTATAAACTTCTAAATAGATTCATATAAATTTATAAAATCCCTAAAATTCTCTAATCAACCTACAACCCTAAAAAATCCTAATCAATCAAATGAAACCATAAAATATATAAAATACATCTTCACAAACTCTTAACTCAATTATGAATAATAATCTACATTAATTAAGGTGTAAGTAAATTAAAACTAAAAAAATCCTCTCACAAACTCTCCAACACCTAATAAAATACTAAGATACTAAAACTTAAAACTTAAACTAAAAATTCCTTGAGCAAACAAATAAACTTGTTGGAAGAGCAAATGAACATCAAATTCCCAAGGACATTAAAAACACACGACATTTTGCACACACTAGAACTTATTTGTTATGATCACTGACTCTAGTCTTAGGTTAGGCTGTTAGTATGTTTTGGTATGATGCGGGTTCCTTTCCTTGGAGAGTACCTTAGGTGTGTTATTTATTTTCAGTACTCTGGATATCATGATATGCATAATTTTTTTTTATCGGCGCACTTTAGTTTATATGGGCAGATAATAAAAAATAAAGTAAAACGATATTCTAGGATTAGATGGGGGTATTTAAAGAATATTAATAAAAATATTTTTTAGAGTAAGATTTTAGATCTTAAGATTTTAACTGGGCATGAGGATGCTAATGTTATGTGGGAAAAAGTGGCTAGTGATTTTAAGAATATTGCAAAAGATGTGCTTGGAGTATCAAAGGGAAAAGCTCCTAATAGTAAAAATAGTTGGTGGTGGAATTCAAATGTGCAAGAAAAGATTAAGAATAATAAAATTTGTTATAAAAATTGATTTAATTTTAAAAATTCTGTTAATTAGCAAAGATATAAAGAGGCTCGTAAGGAATCTAAAAAAGCAATATGCGATGCAAAGACCTTAGCTTTTAGTGATTTATATAATAAATTAGATACTAAGGAGGGAGAAAGATATATGTATAAGTTAGCCAAGCAAAGAGATAGGAGTAGTAAGGATTTAGTTTAAGTGAAGTGTATTAAGGATGAAGATCAAAAAATACTTTTCTTAGAAGATGATATTCAGCAAAGGTGGATGAGATATTTTGTTAAACTTTTTAATGAAAATTGTGAAAATAAGATTGACTATAGTGACTTTAGCACCCTAAATGAAAATAAAGATTTTTGTTTTTATTAGCGTATTAGTAAAATCGAAGTTAGAGAAGCTTTAAAGAAAATGAAGGGTGGAAAAGCTGTTGGACCTGATGATATTCCAATAGAGGTGTGGAAATGCTTAGGACATGAAGGAATTTCTTGGCTTACTAAACTTTTTAATACTATTTTGAAGACTAAAAAGATGTCAGATGAGTCGAGAATGAGTGTGTTAATTCCTATTTTTAAGAATAAAGGTGATGCACAAAATTGTGCGAATTATAGAGGAATTAAGTTAATGTGTCATACTTTAAAACTATGGGAGCGAGTTATGGAGCATAGGTTGCGGCATGATACTAATATTTCTCAAAATCAATTTGGATTCATGCTGGGTAGGTCAACTATGGATACCATACATTTATTAAGAGGTTTGATGAAGAAATATAGAGAAAATAAGGAGAACCTACATATGATATTTATTGATTTAAAAAAAGCATATGATAAAGTTCCAAGAAAAGTGCTATGGAGAGTTCTTGAAAAGAAAGGAGTTAATAATGCTTATATTCAAATCGTTAAAGATATGAATGCAGGAGCTATTACTTGTGTTCAAATACAAGGTGGTTTGACCAAGTATTTCCCTATTTCAGTTGGGTTACATCAAGGATCAGCCTTAAGCCCATATCTTTTTGTTTTAGTCATGGATGTTCTCGCTAGACATTTGCAAGAGGATGTACCTTGGTGTATGCTTTTTGCTGATGATATTCTTCTTGTTGATAAAACTAGAGAGGGAGTTGAAAGTAAACTTGAATTATGGAGGTCAACATTAGAGACTAAAGGTTTTCACTTGAGTAGATCTAAAACGGAATATATGGAGTGTAATTTTAGTAGTAATAGACCTAGTGAGGGGATTGTGACTTTGGGCGATCAAGTCATTTATAAGAGTACACGTTTTAGATATCTTGGATCTATTGTTCAGAGTGATGATGAAATAGATGGGGATATTATCAGCAGAATTCAAGTTGAATGGTTGAAGTGGAGGAATGCATCGGGCTTGTTGTGTGATAAAAAAGTACCCCTCAAACTTAAGGAAAAATTCTATAAGATTGTAGTGAGGCCTGCAATGCTTTGTGGTGTTGAATGTTGGCCATTAAAAGAGAAGCATAATACTAAGTTAAGTGTGACAGAGATGAGGATGCTCAGGTGGATGAGTGGCTTTACCTTTAGAGATAGGATACGAAATGAGCATATACGTGAAAAGGTTGGAGTAGCTCCAATAGAAGATAAGATTAGAGAGAGTCGCCTTAGATGGTTTGGTCACATAAAACGGCGGCCTTACAATGACCCGGTTAGGAGAGTAGAGGTATTAGATTTGACTAATGTTAAGAAAGGTAGATGTAGACCTAAAAAGACTTGGTTAGAAAATATTAGGAATGACCTTTCTTTATTATATTAAATGAGAATTTGACCTTTAATATAACACAATGGAGAAAAAGGATTCATGTAGTCGACCCCACGTAGTGGTTTAAATGCTTGATGTTGTTGTTGTTGTTGTTGTTGGTGCACTTTAATTTATTAAATTATATGCATATACATTACATTCATGCATGCATATTTATTTTTCATTCTTTTTGTTGCAAAGTAGAAGTGTAAAGTATAATGCATTTAGGATGCTTGTAAAAGAAGACTCAAAGTAGAATGTACTTAGGTGCATATGCACATACAAAGACCCAAATATAAATGTAAGGCATTAAGAGTTGTGTAGATTTAAAGGTATTTACTTATATATATATATATATATATATATATATATATATATATATATATATATATATATGATTTCAAAAGATAATTCCATCTCTTATGGAGGGTATTCCCTTTTGAAATTTTGTAAGGAAATCTGTAGCCAAAAGATGATAAGCAAATGTATTTAGATCTACATGTTTCATATGTATAAAAATCAAACATGTTGTATGGAGGTTAGCCATTTTATTTTTCATCAGACCTTGGATTGTATTTATATTTTAAATAATGAATAAAAGATTTTATTTATGCATTTGTTTCATGTGTCATCATACATGACGTTAGGTGAATTCATTTATATATTTTATGTATCCCTGATTTAAATCTTCGAACCAAAATCCTTGATTCCGTAGGATATAGTCTTCTTATCTTGCATATATATGACAATTGATTGTGTTTAGAATATTAGCTAACAGCTCACTCCAAGCAAGCATAAGCTCAGATTGTTCATCCCTCGGTGTTTCTTCTTTAGATCATAAATGAATGCTAGATCTATAATTTATGCTTAGGTGTTAAATTAATATTTGATCTTTCAAACTTAAAATTTTAATCACATCTTCACATGTTTTAAAAATGTTTAATCATCACTAAAGAAAAAGAGAAGAGCTTATCCTCTTTGGAATAGAACTTAGGAACCCCTATTACACATCAAACGAAGAAGTGAATAATATAGTATCCTTAATTGATAGTTTTTCTAGTTTGAGGCCTAGGATATAATTAACCACGGGGGCTTGTACCTGTGGAAAATCAGCTAAACCTCATTCGAGCTGATGCATCTACCTTCTTGACCACCATCAATACCCTAATTTTTGTAATTTCAAAAAAATATGGATATTGATCCAAAAAATAGCAAGAAACCCTTCCTCCGGCCTAATGACTGTAGTTGAAATTTCAGAAAACAGCCAACAAGCGATCCCAAAAACTGCTTTGATATTAATTTGATAGGAAATACTTGAATATTTTAAATAAACCCTTACAAGATTGACGAAAACAGTAAGAAAACTCCACAAATCTATTGGAAAATAAGCTAAAACAATAGTTTTTATTCTAGAAGCCAAACCAATGGAATAAATAAAGTAAGATACAATTGATCCTCAATTCAAGAGAAGGATTGTTCTCTCCCAATTCCTAGACAAATCTAGGGTCAAAAACACCAAGAACAAGAACTCCTAAATCAGTCACAAAACAAAGCAAACCCCTAACCCTAACCCCTATTTCCTACTTATAGCAAACAATTAAGTCAAATTTTATATTAGCCCTTGCCACCCCCTCCTTTGGCTCCAACTTGTTTGAATTTGAATCCTTAGTGGACCCCATCCCCTTCTCCCTCTCTCTTGTCGCCCGCCTTATGTAAACATGGTCCAGCCCTTGGCAAGGGGCTAGCTAGACCAGTCCAACAAGTACCGGTCTAATAGAAAGCTCCATATCCATCCATGCCTGTTGTTTTGATTTGAAAGAACAATCCTTTTTCCAAATTTCAAGATCAATTTGATTTTAATTGAATCCCTGTTGTTGTGAATTTACGAATTGATTGCAGTATGGATGTCCAAGTAGTAGATGACAAAATAGATTTAGGCTTGGCAAGGCGTGGATCAATAAGCAAGTGCTGAGAAGGTACAGTGGATTTCATTTCTGAATTAGCTGGAAAAAAGTAACTACGAGACCATGAACGAGATTAAACTCTTAGCACTTCTTAAATCTTGCTTTCATGCATCCGAGCCAACTCCATGACTTCTAATATTGTTGTAGGTTTTGCCAACAGAAGTTCTCGTCAGATCTCTGCTTTGAGGCCAGACACAAAGAAGCTGACCAAAGAGGTTTATGCCAATTCCTCAAAAGCTGTCTGGAGAGTTCATGCAGATTATTGTGAAGATCTTCAAACGGAGAGACGCTGTAATGAGCTTGCACAGGTTGTAGAAAACCTTGGAAAGGAAGTGTTGTCCTTTGAGTTTCGACCATTGGCACCAAGTCTTTACTGGTCCTTCCAAAGACTGCAATTCTTAAACACACAGGTTTTGACTTCCATTAAATCAGATAACTTGATTTTCATGCATACGTTTTTAGGCTATTAACAATAATTCTATATTTATCGTTTACAAATACGTTTTGACTTCCATTAAATCAGATTATCATCCTGGCTATTGACGGGGCATATAATTCTATATTTTTTCTCTTCTTCTTCTTCCACTCCTTTTCTTTCTCTAATTTTCTTCGTCCTTATCCTTCTTTCTGTGAACCATCATCCTTTCTTACTTTACATTTAATGTCAATTTTGCTATTAGCTGCAAGAATGGTATTTAGCTCACTGTACAGTTTACAAATACGTATACCGAAAGTAGGAAGAAGACTAATTGGTTTTCATTCATTCATTCAATGCATTTACTGTTCACTGCTTATTACATTCCCTAGTTGCTCATATTGTATCGTCTGATTAGCTTCCTTAGATATTATGTGATATTAGTCGTCTGTAATAAGCATTCTTTTTTGAGAAAAGTCAAGTTCTGGTGTATACTACTTTCAAATATAAAAAAAAATAAACTAAAACATTTGCTTAGTTACTAAATTACTTTCAAATATTTTAAAATAAATCACTTTCTGTGATGCTATGGACTAATTCATGATAAAAATAAAATGCCTAAATATATTTACTATTTGAAACTCAATTTGTGAGTTGCTTTGATGATTCATATGATATATTTGGATCAATTTTAGCTCGTTTAATTCATGTTGATGTCCTCATGCAATTCATATCATTATTACCTGCATTTGTTGTTTAGTAATACATTCGTTAATAGTTCAGTTTATGCTTTTCGAAATCATACATAACAACTAGATGCTTATGACATTTTTATACAATAAATCAATTTGTTCATGTTATTGTATCACCTATAGGATTAACTATTACCTTTTTTTTCCATTTCTGTACCTAATTTTCAGAAATTCCATGCTTGTTATTAGGCTATGAAATGGTTCTTGTTATTCTTGCCCATGCACATCCACAGTATTTTATGTAATGGATGACCAGTGCATTATGTTGATATAATTTTTTAAAAAAGATCAATCATAACATATTTTTATTATTATGAAAAAATGTTTTATTATAAAATAATAATCGAGAATCTAAAAAAACATAACAAATTAATTTGAAGTATGATAGAAAAAGTTAAGTTAAAAATTTATAGTATTTAGATATATAAACTTATAAAAGATTTGATAAAATTATTTAATTTAATTAAGAAATGTTACTTGATTATTATATTTATCTCAACATATAAAAGGGTATCAAGGTAATTTGTTGTCATACAGCAGTAGAATAGCAACTCGGCAGCTATACTATCCAAATAAAATTTATTGATTTTTGTACAACAACTTTTGAAAGCAGCTTTATGGACAACAACTTCACAAACTGCTTTACCAACAGTTGCAGCCGTCTCAAACACACCCTAAATCAATTTTAGAAGCAGAAAGAGAAGGCGGTAGCAGTCATAGACGTTCAATCCTTAAAAAAAATATAAAAGCGGAAACAAATATTGTTTGTGTGATGTGAAGAGCAATAAGTGTGTGGTTCGTAAGCTAGGGCGAGCCTAAACAAGAAAAATTATTCTTTAGTTGCGGCAACTGAACCGCTTCAAGGCAAGAAACTTTTATTTGTCAATGAGATGATATGAACTATGCATAAAAGCTTAAATAGTTGTTGTAATTACAAACAATAGCATATAGGTGATTGCTGAGCATTTAGAATTTATGATGATATATATCGCATTATGTATGATAGAGCAACCAAGAATTCTATAGGTAGTGTCTATCATTTGAACTCCAGTTAATGTAAGCGTGAGAGATGGTTTTCTCTCATTAGGTTTGCCTCTCGCATTACATTTTTTTTTTAAATATTTATATGGTTAGATTCAAATCTTAGACTTACACTCTAATGGTAAAAACTAATAACCCACAAATAACTAGTTGATGGTTGTTGCATTGCAGCTTAATTATCTTTTTTGCGATTAATCAGATTTATCATTGCATCAAATAATTTCATACTGAAAATTTTTGTTTTATTTAAAGCAATAATTTTTGTACCATATATAATGATCAAAATAAAAACTGCAACATTTTCTTATGAAATAGAATACATGATGAGAAAATAAATAAATTAAATAAACACCTATTTAAAAATAATATACTATATCATAAAATATGAAATCGATACATAATAAAAAGTGTTTTTTGTAATCTAACATAAATATATTTCTATTTTTATCTAGAATTTTAATAAATATAAATCTTGAATTTATAAAAAAAAGTCTAGAATAAAAATAATATATTAATATTTAATTTTAATATAGATAACGAAAAAGAAAATAAAAAAACGATCAAACACATCGTATATGTTTCTACGCATTTCATTTTGGGTTATCTCACATCAGTATATTTTGCTTTTTATTTAAAAAAGTATAGATTTATTTCATAAATAAAAACAAAAAAAATATTTAAAATATTTTAAAATTACAAATATGTTATATGCAACATAATTTAAAAAATTAAAACTTGAAAGCATATTAATGGTCATCATTAGAGATAACATAAATATAAATTATACACGTTTTTTGGTAACATAAATACAAATTTAATCATAAAAAATATAAAAATACAAAATTCTTGAAATAAAAAATAGGGTAAATGTTCCTTATAACAAGACGAGCAATTATCCCAACAAACTCGACGGACAAAAATAACACCGCGGCCTCCAAATCTTAACTTCTTCTTTCTCTCTCTCTTCTTTCATTTCTCACATTTCTCTCATTTCAAGTCTCTGTTGACGAACTTAAGAAGAAGAAAAAGATTTTAAAATGCATTATAGTGACTTAAGATACTTTCAAATAAATAATAATACAATATTATTATAATAATATAAATTAATTAGTTCTTAGAATAAAATTAAAATAAAGCATTTCAGGACTTCAAAAATTAGAGAAAAATATTCATAAAATAAAAAATATTATTTAAAAAATATCGATGAAATTGATTTGGAAAACGGACACCTGACGGTCTCGAAATCCTCACTTATATCGATAGATACAAATTTCTTAAGGATTTTTACCGGCGCCCAAAAATTATGAAAAAATTTGTGTAAGTAAAATATTACAACCAAAATACTATGGTGAAGACGGTTTACAATTTAGAGTTATAATAACTCCAAAAAAATTTTGGCAAAGTCAAAATACGGGCAATTATAATCTACCTACCTTAAAAAAATATTGTCACTGACATTTCCCTTAAGGATTCAGGCACAAAATCAAAATAAACCAAATCCTTACAATCATAACTCAAATTAAATCAAATAAAAATCAAAACTCATCAAAATCATACAATCAAGCAGCTTATTCTATCACATGTCATTCAAATATGTATCCAAATTAATGCATCTGAATCAACCCAATCTATTCGACACTTAAAAAAAATCTACTCGATTCATATCAAATCCTACAACTCTGGTAACAATCAATTCTTCTAACAACTATGTTCTGATACCAATTGTGATGCCCTAGAATCTAAATTGGAAGAATTCTTCTTTTAATCTTTTAATAATTAAATAATACAAGAGCTATCTAATATCATATACTAGTAATAAATAGTAAAATAGATTCTATAATTTAAAGCATCAATGTACATATCTGTATTTATTCTCAAATATCATATACACTACTCATGACTATAACAAAAAGAAACATAAACTATCTTCAATTTCTCATCTTTAGTTACATTGTATGCTTAAGTAGAAGAAGATAGCATATTTAGTTTGTAGTGAACAGTTGGTATTCCGAAGGCAACAGATCACTACCGGCTGTGATTACTCTACTTAGAGAAATAGTGATTGATGTATAGAAGAAGTGGAAAGGCAAGTCAACGAATCAAAATGGTTCATTTCACGTATCAGATAAGTCGTATCCTTTATCACCCCCCTCAAGTTAAGCACGGGATCATATATGGTTAACTTGGTTCGTAAGGTCTGAAACTTGTTGATAGGAAGAGTCTTGGTGAATATGTCAGCTGGTTGATCTTCTAAAACTATATGATGAACGGTAATGTTATGCAGCTTAATGTAGTCTCGAATGATGTGAAAGTCAACATCAATATGTTTCGTACGAGCCGGAAACATTAGGTTCTTTGCAAGCGCGATAGCTGAGATATTGTCCCAAAATAAAGGGGTGGGAGAAGAGATAGAGATATGAAAGTCATGAAGAAGACGTCTTAACCAACTAACACTAGTAGCTGCCATGGCATGAGACTTATACTTAAACATCAGTATAGGAGTGGGAAATCGGTGTTTGCTTCTTAACACACCAAGAGACTAAAGTTGTGCCAAGATAGGCACAATAGCATGTAATGAATCTTCTAGTTGAAGGACCAGTTACCAAATATGAATCCAAATAAGCATGGAAATTGAGAGACAAAGCAACAATCGGGAGCCCCAAATGAATAATGCCTCGAATGTATCGTAGAACTCTTTCAAGGAGTTGAAAAAGCAGCTCGTAAGGCTTGTGCATTTGCTAACATAACATATTGACAGCAAAGGATATATAAGGGCGTGTACTTGCAAGATACTGAAGAGATCCAACAAGTTGTCTATACAATTCAGGGTTTGAATAAAGCATACAATTCTCTATGAGGGGCAGATTGAAGCATGTTACGAACTGGACACAGATTTAGTAGATATATGCTTCCATTTCTCATCTTTAGCTACAGTGTATGCTTATGCATAAGAAGATAACAAAGTTAGTTAGTAGTGAACGGTTGGGATTCCGAAGGCAACAGATCACCAATGGGTGTGATTACTCCTCTCAGAGAAATAGTGATTGTTGTACAGAAGAAGTGGAGAGGCAAGCCAATGAATCAAAAAGGTTCATTTCACATATCAAATAAGTCGTATTCTTTATCAAATCTTATATTTATATTTTTTAAACTAGCTACTCGTAAGCTAACGAGTCAAGTTAAGATTGACTCAAGCTTGACTAATTAGCTCAATGAGCTTGGCTTACCCTTTATGAATTCGAATTTGAGCCAGCTCACGAGTCGACTTGACTCACTTACACCTTGAGTTCTTATCCTAATATGAATTAGAGCTTCATAACCAATTTTCTTTAAACTACTAGGGCAAAAGTTGAACCCAATCGAGCCCCAACAACATTAATATGTGCACTAAATGCATAATTGTGTTCAAATGAAAGATATGTAGACATGTAGTTAACATTTATTTGAAAGGCAAGTTGGAAAAAAACTTGTTTAATAGTATGTGTTCAAATGAACCAGAAGTGGGCATGGTGCCACAAAGATTATTGTGGGAGACAACTTTGAGAACATATAGCTCTCATGGGATTCTCCCCTTTAGCTTGTTGTTATTCAGCCATCTAAATTTATAAATATTAAATATTAGGTTTAATAGAGGCGCTAAACGAGTAGATGTATACATTATGATATGAAAAGAAACAAAATGCAGGAGAATAGAACTAGATTGTCAAGTACATAAAATATATAATAAATCAAAGGATTTGAACATGCATTTAACATTCATTCTTCAACAACAATAACAACAAGCTTTTATCCCACTACATGGGGTCAGTTATATGAATCATTTCTCTTCATTATGTCCTATTTAGAATCAAATACACATTTAAATCTAATAAAAAAATATCATTTCTAATTAACCAAGTCATTTTAGGTCTACCTCTACCTCTTAACATAAACCAGATCTAATGCATCTGCTCTCCTAACTAGTTCATTGGAAGACCGATATTTTATGTGACCAAACCATCTAAGGATACTCTTTAATCTTATCTACCACAGAAACTACTCAACCTTTTCACATAAATGTTCATTTTGCATTCCATCCCTAAGAAATAAAGCCACTCATCCACCTAAGCATTCTCATCTCTACAATACTTAACTTAATATCATGCTTCTCTTATAATGGCCAACATTCTGAGCCATACAACATTGAACGTCTCACCATCATCTTACAAAAATTTCCCTTAAGTTTGAGGTATACTTTTCTATCGCACAGCATGCCCGATGCATTCCTCCACTTCAACCATCCAAATTAAATTCTACAAATAACATCCCCATCTATTTCACCCTCACTCTCAACAATAGACCTGAGATATTTAAATTGTGTGTGTTTATTAATGACTTAATTGTCGAAAGTCACAATCCTTCCACTAGATCTATTACTACCTAAATTACACTTCATGTATTCTATTTTAGATCTACTCAAACAAAAATATTTAGACTCTTAAGTAGACCTCTATAATTTAAGTTTATCTTCAACCTCATCTCTAATCTTATCAACAAGAAGGATATTATTAACAAAAAGCATACACCATAGTACAAAATAAATACCAATCTAGAGATATGTAACAAATGAAACTCAAGCATTATGTAATTCAATCACAACGATTTATATGAACCAAATTATGCTTACAAGAGTAATAGAGATTTCATTTTCCCCAAGTCCAGAGGAATAGACCGTGTTATATTGTTCTTGTACAAGTCCAAGCTTATCAAATTCTTTAAGTTGCCAAGTTCTGTAGGGATTGTTCCTTAAATATCATTTTTGTACAATTCCATGGCAAGTAGTCCATGAAATAATAAGCTTCAATAGCAAGTATATGTTTCCAATAGTATTTTGGGTTTGAGTTTTTTTTTTTTTAAATGTATCATACTAAAAAAATCACCAATGAAATAACACCACCAACAAAGAGCAACATTTCAAAGAGGCATGCAGCCGCTTGGTACTGTTAATACGATGCATATGGTGTAGCTCAAATTGAGGAGAATACTGTGAGCGGTCGCGCTATCCTTTAAATAGAAATTTAGATTTTTATTTTAAAATTATTTTCATAATGATCAAATTATTACAAATTTGAGTTAAGGTGCCCATTTCTGAAGGACAAAAGTGTTACCAAAGAAGAACTACGATCCACCCGATCAAACAATGTCATAGTCTTCCATACAAGAAAACATCAACATAAAAACCTTCATTCAAGGATAATAAGTCAAAAGAACCTTTCAAGTGCCATGTTTTTATTAACGAGAGTAAAGCTTTGTATAAGGGCCTCTTGCTAATGGAGTAACTAATTAGAGATAAAGCCTATTCCTTAGTTCTTTAGTTGACTTCTTCAAAAGAGAAGAATATGACCTTATTTGTAGGAGGAATAAAGGTAAGGGTGGATTTACAGTGGGCCCCCACTAGCTAATAAAACATCTTTTGTCGAGATTTTCTTTTTTCAGCCAACCTAGCTTCAAGGAACATTGCCTAAGCCTGCATAACCTCAATGGCTTTGGAAAAAAAAAATTTTGGGATAAAAAATAGGGGTGTAAGTGAGTCGACCTAACGAGCCATCGAGCCAAGCGGGCTCGAGCTAGACTACTTAATGAGCTCGCGAGTCGAGCTTATTGAGCCACAAATTCGAACTAGAGCTCAAACTCAGCCTGGCTCGGCTCGAAAGCTCCTTGAGCTGCTCGACTAAATTAAAATATAATAACTAATTTAACTTATTATTATATAATATAATTAAAATTTTTTAAATTAGTTATATATTAAAATAATAATAATATTAATTTAAAGAAATCAAGCTCAATAATCATATCGTGCTCGAGCCTAAAATTTTCTTAACGAATCGAGCTCGAGCTCTAGCTTAGTAAGAGCTAAACAAATTTTGCTCAATTAGGCAAATACTCGACTAGACCCGTTTGTGCCTCTAGTTGATACTTTTATGCTTTTTGGTTATTCCATTTCAATCCCATAAATACATATAAAATATAAGTTGCATGTTGATAATCATATATATGATCTAAAGAAAAACATTTGGTATGATCAAATGTTGCCATATCCACATCTTACGCTTCAATACATTTCAAGAATATGTTAGGTTATGATATACATATAAAATACAAGAGCATCCAAATTCATTAGTAGCACATTTTTATCAAAGCTATCAACTAATTCCTAACTTTAACTCGTCGAATAAAATTGTGCCAAAATAAATGATAGTTAGCAAAGGATGATATGATATGGAAGATATAAAATGATAGTCAAATCGACAATATATATATATGATATGGAAGATATAAAAATGATAGTCAAATCGAGGTTTACCATCATGGAAGATATATATATATATTGTCGATTTGACTATCATTTTTATATCTTCCATATCATATATATATATATATATATATATATATATATATATATATATATATATATATATATAGAGAGAGAGAGAGAGAGAGAGAGAGAGAGAGAGAGAGAGAGAGAGAGAGAGAGAGAGAGAGAGAGAGAGAGAAAGAGAGAGAGAGAGAGAGAGAGAGAGAGAGAGAGAGAGAGAGAATGGATTTCAATTTATGCCATTCCACATGGCTTATGATGAGGTTTACCATCATGAATTTCAACTTCAAGAATTTCAATACTTCGTAGTGATTGATTTTGAGGCGACGTGCGATAAGGTTATGCAACCGAATCCTCAGGAGATCATTGAATTTCCTTCTGTTATTGTTAATAGCCTAACATGACAGATCGAAGATTGCTTTCAAACAGATGTTCGGCCAACGCATCACCCACTCTTGACTGATTTCTGTAAAGAGCTCACATGCATACAACAAACTCAGGTTAATATATATTTCTATCATATAGAAAAGGTTATTTTGTGTTGATGCTGGACAGTAAATTAAGTTTATTATGCAGGTAGATGGCGGTGTTTCTCTTAGCAAGGCTTTATTTATGCATGACAAATGGTTGAGGGAGAGGGGGGTTAAACATACGAGCTTTACCATTGTGATATGGACCGATTGGGATTGCCGCACAATGTTGGAATCTGAATGTAGATTGAAGGGAATCTACAAATCACCCTACATTGATAGGTAGATTTTGCCTTTTCTCTTGGCCCACATTTTTTTTATGTACGTTCGAATTTCATTCACTCAACCTTAATTTTGAGAGATTAATTCAAAAAATCAACATTTTGTTATAAGATTATTGTTGGCTTTAGTAAGTATTAATAAAATATCATACAACACAAAGAAGCTTATGTCATAGCTTTTGAAATATCTCATTTTCTTATATTCATTTCGTAAGCAAGCATAAAAAATTATTTATCTTGTATAATATTTAGTTATAAAATTTTGACAAAATTTTTATGTCATTAATTTTGGAATTGTAATTCTACTTTTGTTGTTTCTCAATTATGGACAGATGGATCAATCTAAAGGTTTCTTTTCATGAGATCTTTGGACGTGTCCGCTGTAACTTAAAGGAAGCAGTTCAGCTGGATGGCCTTACTTGGGAAGGAATTGCTCATTGCAGCCTCGATGATGCCCGCAACACCGCTCAACTTCTCATCAATCTTACGCGGCGAGGCTTCTAGTTCTCCATTACTAGTTCCATGGAATTGCCTCAAACTCATTCCAATTACCGTGTGAGCTTTTTGAACCAATTAGAGAAGCAAAAATAAAAGACGGTGACAAATAATTCGATGGAATGCCCTCGAACTTGTTTGGATAGTAAAGTGAACTATCTAAATCATTTTGAGAAGCAAAAAAGAGAAGGCAATATAAGTAATGGAAGTTCAATCCTTAAATAAAATTATAAAGGCAGAAAACAAATATTGCTTGAGTGGTGTGAAGAGCAATAAGTGCGTGTTTCGTAAGCCAGGGCGGGCCTAAACAAGGAAAATGGTTCTTTAGTTGCTGCAACTGGACCGCTTCAAGGCGAGGAATATGTGACTATTTCATATGGCATTCTTGATTTAGAAGTCTATAACAAATGGATATTAGGTTATGTGGAACTTTTATTTGTCTATTAGATTATATGAACTATGCACAAAAGCTAAAATAGTTGTTGCAATTACAAACATTAGCATGTAGGTGATTGCTGAGCATTTATAATTTATGATGATATATATTACATTATGTGTGATAGAGAACTCACTCTATAATAAATCAACCAAGAATTGTGTAGGTAATGTCTATCATTTGAACTCCACTTAATGTAAGTGTGATAGATGGTTTTCTATCATTGCATTTGCCTCTAGCATTGCATTTTTTTTTAAATTTTTATATGGTTAGATTCAAATCTTAGACTTACCCTCTAATGTTAAAATAATAACCCTAAACAAATAATTGATAGTTGTTGTATTGTAATTTAATTATCATTATTGTGGTTAGTAAGATTTATCTTTACATCAAATAATTTCAGAGTGAAAAAAATTGTTTTATTTAAAGCAAGAATTTTTGTATCGGTTGAATCTGACAATACAATAATCTCTCTATATATAATCTTAAATTTCCTAGCAAAAAGATAAAAAATAATAAATTCCTATTACACATTAAAATTTTAATTAAAGCAAAATGTTATATATTATTAAATAGCATATAGAGTTATGCACTATTAAAATGATCAAAATAAAAATGCCAACATCTTCTTATGAAATAAAAATATATGATGAGAAAATAATAATAAATAAATAAAATAAAAAACAATTTAAAAATAATAGACAATATCATAAAACATGAATGCCTAACATATAAAATTAATTTTTATTTTTATAAAATTCGAATTTTCGGATCAACTTGAGCTTAACTGATTTTGAAAACGGGCTAGAATATTGAGCTTGAACTCGACCCGTTTGCCAAACGGGTTGGCCAGAACCTAGAACTTTTTGGGTCAGATTCAAGTCAGGTTAAATATTGACACCCTTAATATTTTCTAAACTATAAAATTAATACATGATAAAAAGTTAAAAAATAAATAAAAAAACTTAATAAAAAGTGCCTAAATATTTTGATCATACTCTGCCCCGTCTCTCTCTCTCGTCGGTCTCTCTCTCTTTCTCTCAAGAGCTGAACGGAAATGCCTAAATATTTGATGAATCTTTTGATTTGTGCATATTTTAGCCAAAATTTTTGACATTTTCTGCGAATACTCTCATTCTTAAATTATAATTTATCACTGCTCCTAATCTAAGATTAACGTATGCTTTTTTTTAAAAAAATTCCCTTTTACAAAAAATATTAAATTATTCATAAATAAATAGAAATATTTATTTTTAATTTAGAATTAACTGTGAAGAATAAATTGAATTAAATTATGCATAACGGTAACTACCGTCATCATCCAAAATTAAAATTTATTATCGTATCTCAACTTTCCTAATTTATTTTTCTGCCCGTTAGGGTTCGCTATAAATCAATTGAAACATTCAATTCGTCTATCTCACTTTCGTTTTGCAAATTTTTATCTTCCTCCCGAGTCCCCACTCCCTTCTCTCTAAACCCGCACACGAGATCGGTCCTCGATGCAGAACTCTCCACGGTCGCGAGATCGGCTAATGATGCGGAAAACTCTTCCAGCTCAATCTGCCCTCGATGTGGAAGACTCTCCCCGCTCACGCGCACGGCCCTCGATGCGGAAGAAGGTAGATGTGTCTCTTCGCTCTCTCTCTCTCTTCCCTCTATTTATTCTCATGATTCTAATTTACATTATGCATCTTGTGGTATCGGAAGGGTTAGAAAGCCTTAGCATTTGTGCAAGTCCTTCAACACGACAGTGCCTCGCATACCACTTCGACATTTGCACGCCCTGTTGTTATAACATCAAGCATTCTGAATTGAACTTAATGAACCCTAATCTCAAATTTCATAATTAATGTTTCTAAAGAAAGTCTGTTATGCTTATTTTTGAGCGCTCTAGCCTCCCGTTCTCAACATCCCTGTATTTCCCTTGTTTTTTTTTTGTCATACTCTCCAATTCTAATTCTATCCCACTCCTCTTTTCATCTATTCTCCTTTTTTCCCTTCATCTCTCTTCTAGTTAAACTCCATATATCAGATAACCTCTTTGTTGCTTTCCCTCCATGTATTTGTTGTTACACTTTAGCCATCACACTTGCGGGTTTGTTTATGCTCACTTGACATTTCAGATGTGTATGACTTGGTTATTTTATTTTACTTGTTTTATGTGTTTTTACCATAAAAACTTACTAGAATGTTATTATTCAATGGAATTTAAATATTTGCTGTTGTTTTATTCCTTTTGATGTTTTTATTTCCTCCTTTCTCTTCTTTGTATTTGTCTAATTTGCTTTTGCATACTGAAGAATAGGTACTTGCTACACCTTTCTCGCGTAACCATAAATCCTATAATCCGCCAAACTCTAGGATTTAATAAATCCGAATTTATTGAAAAAAGAGGGAAAACACCATGAAGTGAAGATTACATTTACCATGAAATTTAACTTAGTATTTTTGGGCTTTTGGCATGATTTAGCTTAAAACTTGCATCGAAACAATCCCCTAGCAGTTGCTCAAATCCTCAAACACAACAATGCCTTGCATACCTCTTCGATCTTTTTAATGCCCTATTGTTATAATATCAAGCATCCATAATTGAAATTAATTAACCTAATCTCAACTTTTAATTTATGCTTTTAAGAAATCCTGCTATATTCCTTTCCACATTCTTTATAAATCAACCATAATCTTACTTTCCTAGGTTTTTTCGTTCTATTTTCCTCCCTTATCCTCTTTCTCTTTCTTTTAAATAAAGTGTGAATGCTTTTGAGACAATCTAGAAAAATTAAACTCTGGTTTTGCTCACAGGAGCTTGAGATAGTAATCATGTTGCCCCTATATGTGTTCGATGTGATATTTGAAATGTGTTGATTCATTCATTATTTTTATGTTATTTTTTACTGAGAGAAATAATTGAGATTTAGGAATTCTATTCAGTTGGGTCTTACTTTCTTTGGCGAGAGTAAAATGATTTATACGTTAATGTTTTAATGACATTAATTTGGTAGACTAATTGCTAAGAATATTTATCTTATTTGGTAAATATCCAAAGCATGATGTGGAAAATACTTCGCCCAACAACTATGGTACTAGATTGAGATTTCTTAGAACTTTTTTTTTCAAATGATGTGCATCGATTATGTAGCTTCAAGTCATGTATAGTAATTAATAATGCTATAATTTTGAACATTTTGAATAAATCATTGAACTTGAAAATATTCATTAGCATAA
The DNA here is from genome assembly GCA_022539455.1 of Dendrobium nobile. Taxonomy (NCBI): domain Eukaryota; kingdom Viridiplantae; phylum Streptophyta; class Magnoliopsida; order Asparagales; family Orchidaceae; genus Dendrobium; species Dendrobium nobile. The sequence goes on along the minus strand of CM039723.1, from coordinate 10,864,132 downwards.
AATCTTTTTTTTTTATAGTAAAAATTGGGTTTAATTATTCATAATAAAGTTGACAATATTTCTTTTAATAATTAATACATACATGATCAATCAAATTAGCTCACACGTATCAAAAGCTTAATTATTTATTAATATTTCGTTGGCTTGTATTGGCTAAAGAAGAAGCAAACAAATGAAAAAGTAGGATTGCCTAAAAGTATATATATGTCATGAATGCTAATCCTAATAGGTTTCTAGCATATAGACATTGATTTTATAAAAGTTTGATAATTTAAAAATATCATTAATATTGGTCTTATTGTTGAGACTTGTTTGGAGACTATTCATTTCACTTATCAATTTAATTTCATACTTCTTGTTTATTGTTAAGATGCATTTTTTTCCTCTTATGATTCTTTTAGATTTTGCGACTTCTCTTTTTATAGTATCTATTGTATTTGATATTTTATTATTTTTAATATGAAGGTTTACAAAGGGAATATCACAAAAATTAGTTCAATGAACCTAATAAAATGGCAATGAGAGAAGAATGAAAATAATGATTAAAATAAGGACAACTTTGAGTGTCATGTGATATTTGATGCCCTTCTCTCTCTATTACTAGTTATGCTAGTGGGAGTAGGATGAGAATCTATATAATCATTGCCATTCTAGTTTCACAACTTTAAATGATCTTATAGAGATTTTTATTGCTTTGTTGAAGTTATAAATTTTGAGATATTATAATTTTGACATTGTCTTTTGCTTGACCCCTAGTTGAACTTGATTGGCTGTATTTATTTCTATTTCCTATAACTTGTTTGGATCATGAATTCAGAACAATCAAATGGAAACCAACATCTAAACAACATCTATAAATGAATTTATTGGAGCTCAAATATGAAGTATTCATTGTCCACCTTATCAAATATCAGAATGCCAACTACAAGCATGAATATCCTCAACATATATAAGTCTTTACTTGATATTATTTACAAGGCGAACCAAAGTTTTGTTATATATGTCCTTTTCAACATGGTTTATATATGCTTAAAATATGCATTGAATTTTTTTGCTTTTATTGTTATAATAGAAAGCATGTCTTTAGTAATTTGATCTCATGTTGATGGTTTCTGATGACTTACATGTCATTGAAATTATTTTCTTATAATATATTTATTTCTTTTTTTTTTCTATTGACTTTTCTTAGGTGAACAAAGTTCTAACTTAGCTTATTGCATATTTTTCTTAGAAAAATTGTAATACCCCATAATCTAAAATGGAAGAATTATTCTTTTAATTTTTTAATAAACAACAACCATATCTATCTAATGTCATCTATCAGTAATAAACAATATAACAAATTTTATAATTTAAAACATCAATATATACATCTATATTCAATCCCAAAAATCATATACTTTATTCGGGATCTACACAATCAAAATACTATGGCGAAGAAGGTTTGCGATTTGCAGTTATAATAACTCAAGAAAAAAATGGCAAAGTCAAAAAATGGGTTATTAGTTTACCACCTTAAGAAAATGTCATCCTCGACGTCTGCCTTAAGGATTCTAGCATAAAATCGATATAAACCAAATCAGTCCAATCAAAAATCAAATCAAATCAAAACTCATCAAAAACCATACAGTCATGCAGTTGGTTCTATAGCATGTCATTCAATTATGCATGCAAACTAATGTACCTTAATTTATCATATTTATCCAACTCTCAATCAAATCCTACATCTCTAATAACAATCAATTCTTCCAACAACTATGCTCTGATACCAATTCTAATGCCCCATAATCTAAATTGGTAAAATTATTCTTTTAATATTTTAATAAGTAACAATCAGAACTATTTAATATCATTTATCAGTAATAAACAATACAACAAATTCTATAATTAAAAACATCGTTGTATACATTTATATTCAATCCAAAAAATCATATATATTACTCAAGATCTACACAATCAAAATATTATGGTGAAGATGATTTACAATTTGGAGTTATATTGATTAAAAAAAATAGCAAAGTCAAAATATAATTTTTTATTGATATTTTCCTGAAGGATTCGGGCATAAAATCGATATAAATCAAATTAGTCCAATCAAAATTCAAATCAAATCAAAACTCATAAAAATCATATAGTCATGCATTTTGTTCTATCACATGTCATTCAATTATGCATGCAAACTAATGCATCTTAATCTACCATATCTACCAAACTCTCAATCAAATCCTACAGCTCTCGTAACAATCAATTCTTCCAACAACTATGATCTAATACCAGTTGTAATGCCATAGAATCTAAATTGAAAGAATCATTCTTTTAATCTTTTTATAAATAAAAACAACCAGAGTTATCTAATGTAATCTATCAATAATAAATAATATAACAGATTTTGTAATTTAAAACATCGATATATATATATATATATATATATATATATATATAATATATATATAATATATATATATATATATATATATCTATATTCAATCCCAAAAATTATATACACTACTCAGGATCTACATAATAAAAATATTATGACGAAAATGGTTTATAATTTGAAGTTATAATAACTCCATAAAAATTGGCAAAGTAAAAAATACGTGTTATTACAATCTACCTATCTTTAAAAAAATGTTATCCCTGACATTTTTCTTAAGGATTCGGGCATAAAATCGATTTAAACCAAATCAGTCCAATCAAAACTCAAATCAAATCAAAATTCATCAAAATCATACAATCATGCAGGTTGTTCTATCTCATGCCACTCAATTTTGCATACAAACTAATGCACCTTAATATATCCCATCTACCCAACTCTCAATCAAATCCTACAGTCCTAGTAACAATTAATTCTTCCAACAATTATGCTCTGATACCAATTGTAATGCCCCAAAATCTAAATTGGAAGAATTATTCTTTTAATCTTTTAATAAACAACAGCTAGAGCTATCTAATATCATATATCAGTAATAAACAATACAACATATTCTATAATTTAAAACATCGATATATACATTTATATTCAATCCCAAAAATTATATACACTACTTAGGATCTACACAATCAAAATATAATGACTAAGATGGTTTGCGATTTGGAGATATAATGACTCCAGAAAAAAATTGGCAAAGTCAAAATACGGGTTATTACAAAATTAATCTATCATATCTTGCCATTTCTGCTCTATAAGTACCAACCTTACATTTTCCTTGTAATGAGTTTGCATTTCTATCTTATACTTGGAAGTTAGCAATACTTTCCTATTGCATGGTAATTTTATGTAGGCTTCTTAACTTCTGCTTTTTTGATAAATTTTAAAAGGTGTGGAACTTCAAAACAAGATAGAGCCATGAATGGTGATGATGCAGACTTATGAGAGAGATACTACAATGTTGTAGCATTGACTGGTGACTTCAGTGGTATTTTGATAGGATATATAGCACTGAGGAGTATTGAAAAGGTACGTATAATATGGTCTTAATATTTTTTTTAGCTTTTTATTTTTCCTTTTACTTGATATATATTTGTACATTTGGTCATGCCAATTTATGTTTTTTGTTGAACTACATCTAAAATTATTTATCAATTTAATCTGATTAAATTGATAATTCAATTGGATTAAATGTTATATCTAATTAGTTTGACATAAATAAACGTAATCTTGATGATAAATAAATATGTTATAGAACATAAAATCAACATAGCTAATGATAATAAACACTAAAATACACTCTTAAAAACATCTTTTGAAGATAGATCATAAAATATTGGTATCATACTTTTTTATTCTAAAAATGCCAATTAGCAAGCATGAATATTCTTATCATATTAAACTCTTTTACGCTTTAACTTGTAATCTTAATTTCTTAGCAAATTTGTTAAATAATTACTCTCCATATTTAATGAAATCTCAAACGAAACAATTAATGTAATAGTTTAATTTCTTTGAAGTAATATAACAACCAACCTATTAGTCGAAAGCTTTGTAATAATTCCATTCAATACATTGCTTATACTAACACATTTAAAATAAGATAAATAGTACTAGCCACTAGGAAAGTAAATTACACGTTGTTTACGTACATATGTAAATTATATAATATAATTTTTTATGAGAAAAGGGACAAAATAATCTCTCAACTTTTAATGTAGAGCACGTTAATATATGGATGCAAGCAGAACATTTTACACACTTTTAACCAACTCACTCGTCTCCACCTCCATTTCTATTTACGTTCTTATCGTACCTTTAGCACTTTATGTTAGTATTTATATACATAGCAAAAGTTTTAGTTAATTGAGGCGCTTTGGGCAAACCAAAATAATGTCAATTGCCGGCTGGATGAGTTAGTGGCATATCTGCAATGGTTGATGGTGGAATTATGCCGTGAGTTCAATATTTATAGGGTGAGGCAACCTCACCAACAACCGCAGCTAGAAGAAACACCTGTAAACAGGCCAATGCAGCCTGGGGTATTAGCCAACGCCATACACTTGAACCGCACTACTGCAAACATTAAGGAAATGTCGGAGTCAGAGGATGTACACAAGTTTACCGACGAATAGACTTCATGGAGTCCGACGAAGAAGAAGACGAAGGCAACGCGTATCATCTGCATTATTATTGTAGGCACATACAACCGACACATTACCATCACTATCCAGGAGAATTCAAAGTTAAGTTAGATATCCCTTTTTTTGACGGACTTATGCATATAGAAGATTACTTGGATTGGGAAAAAAGCTATTGAAATTTTTTTGAATATATGGAGATTGATCTAGACAAACAAGTGAAATATGTGGCGTGCCGGCTGAAGAGAGGTGCAAGTGCTTGGTGGGCATAAATTACACAAATGAGGCTGTGAGAAGGCAAGGGGAAAGTTTAGAGTTGGAATAAAATGAAACAACTATTAAGAGCCCAATTTTTGCCTACATATTTTGAATAGATATTATACATAAGGTACCAGCATTGTGTTCAAGGAGTCAGATCTGTAAGTGAGTACACTGAAGAGTTTAACCATTTGAGTGCTAGAAATAACCTCAATGAATCCGCAAATCAACTGGTGGCACGCTATATTGGACGTTTAAAGAATAGCATTCAAAACAGGCTCGAGTTGAACTCGGTTTGGTCCCAAACTGTGAATTTTGCTATGAAAATTGAAATGCAGCAATTAAAGCAGATATTCCAAGATCCCTTATAATAGGAACCACCTATAGTAAGCAATAGAAGCAATACACCCAATGTTTAAAATTGCGTATTCGGGTATCGAGGCATTTTTCATTCGTGAGGCGAGGCGTAAGCCTCAACGCGTTTTGAGGAGTAAGCCTCAAAATCAAAAGATTGCGTAAACATAAAATGATAAATTTTTTATATACTAATGAGTGAATAATATAAATTATAAAAAAGCATAAGATTTGAAGTGAAATCAAATTATCCCAATAATAAAACAACATGAGATATAGTTCAACTCAAAATTCTATCTTTCCCAAATCTCAGAATTCTTTTTATTAACATATAATTCAAATTTTCAAAAATAAATAGCAATGACATATCACCTAAGAACTCATAAGTCATCAGCACTATCATCACTAAGGGGTTCTTCATTTGAATCATCATTATGATGAACTGCTCTCTCCCCTTCCTCCTCTCCTATAGAGTCCAATGTCGGGCATTTACTTCAAAATTTATGTAAGTTTTAATATATATAGCGTGAAGCGTAAGCCTCATGCCAGTGAGGCGAGGCGGGCCTCAACCAAGTTGAGGCGCAAGCCTCATAAAAAAAACTCGAGGCGTAAGCATCGAGGCATTTTTTACTGGAATTGCGCAAAGGCGGGCCTCAAGGCGAGCCTGATATTGCTCAATTTTAAACCATGAATACACCAATAGTTAAGCCATCTCAGAGCACCAATCCTGTGACTATATCAAATACACCTAGCAATGCTAACATCGAACTCAGGAATCAACAAAAATTAATACCAATGGCTAAGGAAAATCCTTATGCAAAGCCATATACATTAGTGCTTTCGTTGCTTATTAGCTCGTCTCCATCTACCTAAACTACCGGAAATATTTCAAAAAAGGTAGGCATATGATGTACAAAGAGTTCGCGCCCTTCTTTATCTCTAAATATGGGGTGCCCTAACCACCCAACAACTATTCCTTCCCCATTATCCATTGAGCCTCTCTAAATAATCCCTCTTTCACCGGATTATTACCAATGAATCGTAAAAAGCTAATTTTTCGGGAATTTTAGACCAAGCTTCCGATAAGCTCAGATTTTCGGCTAGTCCGGCCCCAACTCTTCGATATATTTCTTGCTGGAAGTACCCCTGATCCCACTGATAACGAGTGGGGCCAAATAATTCGATTGGGGTAGTTGCTGAACCATACCACATAGTTCCAGCAACAACGAAAGCTGCAAAAAAAACAGCAGCAATACTACTGGAAAGCACAGTTTCAATATTACCCATGCGTAATCCTTTGTATAGACGTTGAGGCGGACGGACACTAAGATGGAATAGACCCGCTAATATGCCAAATGTACCTACTGCAATATATTGAGAAGCTATTCCCCCCGGAACAAAAGGATCAAAACCTTCCGC